>JAWPHD010007968.1:22500-117500 GCA_037043455.1 Cyrtodaria siliqua | reverse complement strand
CTACTACTGCTACTGCTACTGCTGCTGCTACTACTACCACCACCACCACCACTACCACCACTTCTTCTACTACTATTACTACTATTACTACTACTACCACCACCACCACCACTACCACCACTTCTTCTACTACTGCTACTGCTACTGCTGCTGCTACTACTACCACCACCACCACCACTACCACCACTTCTTCTACTACTGCTACTGCTACTGCTGCTGCTACTACTACCACCACCACCACCACTACCACCACTTCTTCTACTACTGCTACTGCTACTGCTGCTGCTACTACTACCACCACCACCACCACTACCACCACTTCTTCTACTACTGCTACTGCTATTGCTGCTGCTACTACTACCACCACCACCACCACTACCACCACTTCTTCTACTACTGCTACTGCTACTGCTGCTGCTACTACTACCACCACCACCACCACTACCACCACTTCTTCTACTACTATTACTACTATTACTACTACTACCACCACCACCACCACTACCACCACTTCTTCTACTACTGCTACTGCTACTGCTGCTGCTACTACTACCACCACCACCACCACTACCACCACTTCTTCTACTACTGCTACTGCTACTGCTGCTGCTACTACTACCACCACCACCACCACTACCACCACTTCTTCTACTACTGCTACTGCTACTGCTGCTGCTACTACTACCACCACCACCACCACTACCACCACTTCTTCTACTACTATTACTACTATTACTACTACTACCACCACCACCACCACTACCACCACTTCTTCTACTACTGCTACTGCTACTGCTGCTGCTACTACTACCACCACCACCACCACTACCACCACTTCTTCTACTACTGCTACTGCTACTGCTGCTGCTACTACTACCACCACCACCACCACCACTACCACCACTTCTTCTACTACTATTACTACTATTACTACTACTACCACCACCACCACCACAACCACCACTTCTTCTACTACTGCTACTGCTACTGCTGCTGCTACTACTACCACCACCACCACCACTACCACCACTTCTTCTACTACTGCTACTGCTACTGCTGCTGCTACTACTACCACCACCACCACCACTACCACCACTTCTTCTACTACTATTACTACTATTACTACTACTACCACCACCACCACCACTACCACCACTTCTTCTACTACTGCTACTGCTACTGCTGCTGCTACTACTACCACCACCACCACCACTACCACCACTTCTTCTACTACTGCTACTGCTACTGCTGCTGCTACTACTACCACCACCACCACCACTACCACCACTTCTTCTACTACTATTACTACTATTACTACTACTACCACCACCACCACCACTACCACCACTTCTTCTACTACTGCTACTGCTACTGCTGCTGCTACTACTACCACCACCACCACCACTACCACCACTTCTTCTACTACTGCTACTGCTACTGCTGCTGCTACTACTACCACCACCACCACCACTACCACCACTTCTTCTACTACTGCTACTGCTACTGCTGCTACTACTACTACCACCACCACCACCACTACCACCACTTCTTCTACTACTGCTACTGCTACTGCTGCTGCTACTACTACCACCACCACCACCACTACCACCACTTCTTCTACTACTGCTACTGCTACTGCTGCTGCTACTACTACCACCACCACCACCATTACCACCACTTCTTCTACTACTGCTACTGCTACTGCTGCTGCTACTACTACCACCACCACCACCACTACCAACACTTCTTCTACTACTGCTACTGCTACTGCTGCTGCTACTACTACCACCACCACCACCACTACCACCACTTCTTCTACTACTGCTACTGCTACTGCTGCTGCTACTACTACCACCACCACCACCACTACCACCACTTCTTCTACTACTGCTACTGCTGCTGCTACTACTACCACCACCACCACCACTACCACCACTTCTTCTACTACTGCTACTGCTGCTGCTACTACTACCACCACCACCACCACTACCACCACTTCTTCTACTACTGCTACTGCTACTGCTGCTGCTACTACTACCACCACCACAACCACTACCACCACTTCTTCTGCTACTGCTACTGCTGCTGCTGCTGCTACTACTACCACCACCACCACCACTACCAACACTTCTTCTACTACTGCTACTGCTACTGCTGCTGCTACTACTACTACCACCACCACCACTACCACCACTTCTTCTACTACTGCTACTGCTACTGCTGCTGCTACTACTACCACCACCACCACCACTTCCACCACTTCTTCTACTACTGCTACTGCTACTGCTGCTGCTACTACTACTACCACCACCACCACTACCACCACTTCTTCTACTACTGCTACTGCTACTGCTGCTGCTACTACTACTACCACCACCACCACTACCACCACTTCTTCTACTACTGCTACTGCTACTGCTGCTGCTACTACTACCACCACCACCACCACTACCACCACTTCTTCTACTACTGCTACTGCTACTGCTGCTGCTACTACTACTACCACCACCACCACTACCACCACTTCTTCTACTACTGCTACTGCTACTGCTGCTGCTACTACTACTACCACCACCACCACTACCACCACTTCTTCTACTACTGCTACTGCTACTGCTGCTGCTACTACTACCACCACCACCACCACTACCACCACTTCTTCTACTGCTACTGCTACTGCTGCTGCTACTACTACCACCACCACCACCACTACCACCACTTCTTCTACTACTGCTACTGCTACTGCTGCTGCTACTACTACCACCACCACCACCACTACCACCACTTCTTCTGCTACTGCTACTGCTGCTGCTGCTGCTACTACTACCACCACCACCACCACTACCACCACTTCTTCTACTACTGCTACTGCTGCTGCTGCTGCTACTACTACCACCACCACCACCACTACCACCACTTCTTCTACTACTGCTACTGCTACTGCTGCTGCTACTACTACCACCACCACCACCACTACCACCACTTCTTCTGCTACTGCTACTGCTGCTGCTGCTGCTACTACTACCACCACCACCACCACCACTACCACCACTTCTTCTACTACTGCTACTGCTGCTGCTGCTGCTACTACTACCACCACCACCACCACTACCACCACTTCTTCTACTACTGCTACTGCTGCTGCTGCTGCTACTACTACCACCACCACCACCACTACCACCACTTCTTCTACTACTGCTACTGCTACTGCTGCTGCTACTACTACCACCACCACCACCACTACCACCACTTCTTCTACTACTGCTACTGCTACTGCTGCTGCTACTACTACCACCACCACCACCACTACCACCACTTCTTCTACTACTACTACTACTACTACTACTACTACTACTACTACTGCTACTGCTACTACTGCTACTACTACCTCCACCACCACCACCACCACTACCACTACCACCACTTCTTCTACTACTACTACTACTACTACTACTACTGCTACTACTACTACTACTACTACTACTACTACTGCTACTACTGCTACTACTACCTCCACCACCACCACCACCACTACCACCACTTCTTCTACTACTACTACTGCTACTGCTGCTGCTGCTACTACCACCACCACCACCACTACCACCACTTCTTCTACTACTGCTACTGCTACTGCTGCTGCTACTACTGCTACTGCTGCTGCTGCTGCTACTACTACCACCACCACCACCACTACCACCACTTCTTCTACTACTGCTACTACTGCTGCTGCTGCTACTACCACCACCACCACCACTACCACCACTTCTTCTACTACTGCTACTGCTGCTGCTACTACTGCTACTACTGCTGCTGCTGCTACTACCACCACCACCACCACTACCACCACTTCTTCTACTACTGCTGCTGCTGCTACTGCTACTACTACCACCAACACCACCACTACTACTATCCTCCGAGCACGTTACGAGGATTCCGATATATCGCGCTACTCTCTTTCTCTTGGGCGGCTTGAAATAACCGAAACATCTTGGACAATATATACGCACATCATAAGCATAATGTCCTTGTTTAAACCAGCCTGGTTGCTACATCATACACCCAGTGTTATGATCTTATAGAACAGGCCACAGAGTACTATTGCCATCTTTGCGAACCACGTATCTCCTGTAACAATCTTTCCGGCAAGACATTAACGTCATTAAATCACGATTTATAAATAGTAATTAAAATAGCTAATGAACTGAGGCAATACTTTATCACGATTGTATCATCTTTCTTGATCTTTAGAGGTTATAAATATTCTCATAAAAATAACTAAATATAATTATCATTTTTCCACAATAGCTTGTGATCTGTCTCCCAAATAAATTGCTTATCTAAAAAACAAAGTATAACGTGGCCCTTTTAAGCTTAAAGCACTCAAATTGGCATGACTGTCAAATGGCACCTGCTTTATGTTAATCCGCAATTAACGTAATACTATATCACACTAATTAGCCTACGGCATTAAAACAATAGGATTAAAACAGATATAAGGCATGATAGTCGTAGACACCTTTGTTTCAAAGTCCGTGAACTTAACTGCACCCAAATAAAATATTTGGTATGATTAAACCGGAATAATACATACATTTCCTATCGCACTACTACACGAAAGGTGAGTGGGATTATTGGAGATAATCCAGATTCGAATTAAGCTATTGACACTCCGTTTGTTTGTTTTCGAGTGACGTAAGGGCGTATCCTAAATGTCTACAATTACTCATGTTCTTCGATGTGTATAAATAATAACAAATGATCCGAGGACTCGCAGAAACACAATTTGTTCTGAATAGTAAACATCTCAAAGAGTTATGTCACTACATATTATTTAAGAAAATATTTTTGCCTGGACCGTGGATAAAATAATATCAATATACTAGAATAGACTCTGGAAATATAATTATAAGATATAGAAGATGGTGGGATGTATAGAGACCGGGGACTTTCGGAGCCCAAGACCTGATAACGATCCCGGTAGATTCACTGTTCAAACAACTGACGTGCCGTTGGTGTTTTCGCGCCGAAAATCTCGCAACGGTCCGGCGATTCGGCAAAATGGTCAAAGAAAGAAGGTTCGGCTAACGCCAATCAGCGAAACAGTCGAAGAGATGGAGCGAGAAAACTCCTACAATTCATTCAGTTCTCTAAGATGTGATCAGGGTATGTCTCCTGTAAGTGTAGAGAGCCGTAATTCATCGAGTGGATACTTGGACAATGCAACATTAAGCTTAAATTTGAATTCCAGAGAAAGCTCGTTTGAGCGATGCGACACACCATTATCTCGAAGAAAATCAAAGAAATATTGGATTGAAAACGGTGATAGTTTGGAGGAAGAACTTGGAAATATTCCAGAAGAAAGCGAATCGCAAAATAACAGAAATCCGGAAATTCGGAATATTTTGGCAGAACTACCACCAAGGCCTAAATGTAAGGGGAAGGTTCTCCCGCCGAGTATAACAGGAATAAAAGATGTCAAACCAAAAAGAAAAAAGCTTTTAAAATTGAGGAATACAAGTGAAAACAGTTTGAATAATTTGCGGAATTCACCGCTCAAAGACATACATTTATTTTCGGATAGAAGTGACACTATTGTTAGACGGTTTAGAGATCTCGACACATTGCGGCCGAAATCTGCGGAAAGCGGAGTCGAAGTGATAAGACTTTCGGAACTGAGTTCTATCAACAGTACGTCGTTTCCGGATTTACCATCAATCCTTAAAAAACTTTCAAAAAATGAAACGGAAACAGCACATGAGTACGCGACGCCGTACGAAGAAAGTGGATCGCTTTCAACGCCGAGGAAGGATTCTGAAACTTCTTTGGAACCTGCGCAATGGGACAAGTCTTGCTTGAAGGGCAGCGATATGTCTTCCTTTTATAACATGTGGGAACGAGATAGCAAAAGACGACCGTTTGGAAAGAAGAGTGCAAAGTCACAGGAGATTACTCTATACCGCAGTTGCTTGTGTTCCTTGAAACACAAATGCACTAAAAAATGCGTTTCTCATAAAAGAAATGTTTTGCCTCCGATTCATTAATTTGATGAAAATCAGCTTAATCTGCTTAAGTGTTTATTTTTTGAAAACAAGGATAGTACCTTTATTTTCCTGTATTTTCTATAAATGAGGTGCCGAAAGAAGAAAAAACACGACATTTAGTACGCAATTAGGGGAGGCATTATATTGTGTCTGTAACATTTACCGCATTTAAACATAACATTGCAACATGTGTAATGAATAAATCCGAATTTAACGACGACGATGTTGGTTACAGTTTACGGACATGTATACTAAAATACAACATAAAAGTCAGTATTTGAAATATTTTTGATTGAACATTGTTCCGAGTGACACTTATTTCCAAAGTTTATTAAGGAATCTTCTTCATGAAATTCATAACATGTACATATAGTAGGATTTTTGTTGTATTTTTGGAATGATATTTGATTTTTTTTCATCGAAAGATGAAACGAGTGCGTAGGAAAGTTTTAGTTGTTTATACCTTCAGACGAAAATTTCCAATATTCAGGATAAAAGAACTCGTATTCATTTTAATTTATAGACAATTCCTTGAAAAACAAGGTGTAATCTCTTGCTGCAGTGAAAATGTAAAAGAACTAAAATATGAAGTTTTTATTTCAATCCACTGCTAATGTTTATAATACCAAGACTTATTAACATTTCAAATTACGCCTATCAATAGAGTACGAGTTATTTTTTGTTTACACACGTATGTGAATATGTTTTAATAACGTGTATGACTTTTTTACTCACTTATTTTTTGGTCAAAACCGAAATGCATTTATTTTTAAAGAAACGTGAGATATTGTCAAAAAAATTAAGCAAATGCATGTTCTCATGTTTTCTGTACTTGCATTATTGTCTGATTGTGTTTCACGCATAGAAAGGACGATATACGTTTGTTACCGGGGTTTTATTATTGTAATATATGCGTTTTACCTCGGTACAACGTTCATACATGCAACGTAATATTATATATGTTTAAAATATACAAAAAAAATATTGAAAAGTTGTTTTTCATTTATTTAAGATGTTAAGATCTGTCTGTCTGTCTGTCTCTGTTTCTGTCTCTGTCTCTGTCTCTCTGTCTCTCTCTCTCTCTCTCTCTCTGTAGAGTTTATCATTAATCCGATGACAACCTTTACTGCTATAATGCTCGGCACGGGCAACTCAGACAATGCAATAAGTTCCCCCTCCCCAGCGCTTTCGATGGAAGATGAACCTATAATGTGTGTACCCACATGAAAACCCGTTTACACTATTTCCGGTTATAAACTACTGACATTCGTTTTACAAGGTTCAATGTTGTCATGTTAGTCCTTTTGGATATGATGAACTGGGCACTTCAACATGACCATATGTTAGAGTCAGTTTCCTTATTAAAACACACACACACACACACACACACACACATGCGACAAAGATAATACACAGTTAATACTTTGAAAGAGTTATTTGATACTATAGATTTAAGTCTTGTTTTAGATTTCCTTAAAGAAATCAGACTTTATAAATCAATATAATATTTTCCCATATTATAAGGCATATATATTAACTTCTTTACAAGCCCGTTGACGGGCATTTGTTGATTTACATATATACATAGTTTATATTGCTACCATATCATCCCTTATTTGTAGATAGTTTTATCTTTATTCGTTTACAATATTTTTAATTACTGCTTCATTATTTCATGATTCATCGGTTTTTGCGCACAATATGACCTATTTATGTGTCGACGTGCCATAAAACACCATTCATTCATTCACACACACACACACACACACACACACACACACACACACACACATGCCAATTGTGTTATGGTAAGAACATTTAAAATCCCGGAAATCCAGTTGAATCACATTTCGACATTGTAGACAATATATATATTTATTTTATGATAAGCAATGAAATACTGTATTTTATCCGTGAAATAAAAGTGTTATTCCACACTGTGGAATATAGAGTTTTATTTCCACAGTAGCTGCCCGGACTACTTTCTTAATGTACAACCAACACAAATGCACAGTAACACGACCCACAAGATAGTCCAACTGTTATACTGTTAAATCCACTGTTTATTTAATTACTTTCTTTCTATCACGTTAACGGTTTCAAAAGAAAGTGACGTCATGTAATGTTTTGTTACGTCATCGTGAACAGGGCGCATAGCCAGGTGTGTAAAACGGTTTAGTTACTGAAATTGTTTAAATAATTGTTTGTAAAATCATAAAATAAAAAGAAAATTTGTTGTTTTGTCGTGAATAACATATTTTATTTCATCTCGAAGTTAGAAAACATTCGTGAAAATATAAAGTTTTCTCACTTCTCGATGAAATAAAATATGTTATTCACTCCAAAACAACAAATATCCTCTATTTATCCGATTAATGCAGTCCACCGGGGCGTAATATAAAGAATATACGTAATAGATAGAGAATGGTCTCATCGAGTTGGATGATTTATAAACATCGAGATGGAGGTATTTAAACTAACGAACGGAATGGGACCATACTCTATGTATATTGTAGCATGTCTGCCATACTCTATGTATATTGTAGCATGTCTGCCATACTCTATGTATATTGTAGCATGTCCATTTCAGCTGTCTGCCATACTCTCATTTCCAGTAATTGGTTGTTACACCATTTATTCTGACAGGTGTTATTTTCAATTAAACGATTTACACCAATGCAAATACAAAAGGAATTTTAGTGACCATGTTACAATGTGACGTTACACCCATTGACAAATATGAATACTGACTATTTCTGAAATGCATTATTACGAATTCGAAGCAACAGTCCGGCCTAAGTAGAGAACATGAGGTCACTTTACAATAACGCAACCTAGTAAAGCAATGGAAATGTAAACTTTTATTTAATTATATGCAAGCAGATTTAAAATCAAATGATACTGGATTAATAAATTCAGACACTGATCAGATTGCTTGATAAACATTTCAAGATTGCCGTGTGTCACTTTAAACCCCAAACAAACTAACAAAGAGTTCACATTAGTTGTATTTCTATATAATAGGCGTATATAAATACGCTATACTTCAATGTCCCATTATGCGTATCATTCTGTTCTGTTCATTCTGCGTATCATGCGTCTCTTGAAAGAATGAATGGAATTACTGTTTGCTTAATTAACATTTAATCTCATTGTTTACATTATCAGATGATTGATGTATGTCATATAAGATAACATAAGAGATATAAACAAATAGTTACACTGTCTACTATCATCGGGAAACAGTGTTAAACGATTTGCTCAAGGGTCTTTACAAAACTTATTGCAATATTTCTTTTGTAACTTTTTATTTTTTTCTATTCCTAACAATGTTATTGTTGAGTTCTATATATATACATGCATCTAGTGAATATATTATCGTGTTATTTTTTTTCTTCTAAATGTACGATCTGGAAATATTATATGATACCATGTAATATATGAAAGTTCATCACATAACTTATGACGTGGGAGTGGAATAATACCATTCTATATTTTCAATATATCACTAGTTATATAACTATGCAAATAAGCCTAGTACGTGCTGTCAAAACAAATCGTTAATGACTATGATCCCATTCCCACGGTTGATGTCGTGTTATGCTGTTAAAGCGACAAAGTGCAATAAAAGTCGATATGTGAGTTATGTGATAAATAGAATCTAACATTCGATCTCATTCATTATTGAATCCACCAAACTCGTTTGAAAAAATGATATAATGCTCGGCAAGAGCCTCGCATTATTATCTTATTATGACTAGTGCAATATTATTATATGCATATTTGTAAGGTTTATGGTGGATGGCCTCCAACCTCCACAGACCTACGCCGAAGGAAATAAAGTTTACTCTTTTTCTTGTTTAGTCACACACATTGTAGATGCCCTATATATACTTAAGGAAAAAGGAAACGCAACTCGGGAACTGCCGCTATATAATTCATATACTGCACACTTATTCACGTAACACTCCTTAGTGCCGCTATATAATGCATATTCTGCACACTTAATTCACGTTACACTCCTTAGTGCCGCTATATAATGCATATACTGCACACTTAATTCACGTAACACTCCTTAGTGCCGCTATATAATGCATATACTGCACACTTAATTCACTTAATACTCCTTAGTGCGGCTATATAATGCATATACTGCACACTTATTCACGTAACACTCCTTAGTGCCGCTATATGATGCATATTCTGCACACTTATTCACGTAACACTCCTTAGTGCCGCTATATGATGCATATACTGCACACGTATTCACGTAACACTCCTTAGTGCCGCTATATGATGCATATTCTGCACACTTATTCACGTAACACTCCTTAGTGCCGCTATATAATGCATATACTGCACACTTATTCACCTAATACTCATTAGTGCCGCTATATGATGCATATACTGCACACTTATTCACGTAACACTCCTTAGTGCCGCTATATAATGCATATACTGCACACTTATTCACGTAACACTCCTTAGTGCCGCTATATGATGCATATACTGCACACTTATTCACCTAATACTCATTAGTGCCTCTATATGATGCATATACTGCACACTTATTCACGTTACACTCCTTAGTGCCGCTATATAATGCATATACTGCACTCTTAATTCACGTAACACTCATTAGTGCCGCTATATAATGCATATACTGCACACTTATTCACGTAACACTCCTCAGTGCCGCTATATGATGCATATTCTGCACACTTATTCACGTAACACTCCTTAGTGCCGCTATATGTAATATTTATAGCATACTTTTTCGAGTATATGCGATTTATACTGCTTCTCGAGGGCCGCAGGCCCGAGAGTGCAGTATAAATCGCATACAAGAAAAGTATGCTATAAATGTTTTGTACCTTAGAAATTGCCGGTAATTGACATTTTGATTGACAGGTTGTGTGTAAACTTACAACTATGCGCGTGTACAATGGAGTAGGCCATGGTATAACTGTCGAATCTGTCATTTATAGCACGGCTGAAATATACCGGCATTTATAGCACGGCTTAGGTTTAGATCTTCAGGTTTTATGAAAAATATATCATAAGCAAGAACAAAGGAAAACCATTACAGCTATGGTACAAGTATAGAATAGAGCATGAGTTTTGCACGTGTACGGGGAGATAATGCACGAGCGTTAGCGAGTGCATTATCGTCCGTACACGTGCAAAACTCATGCTCTATTGTATTTATACCACAATAACTAGCATATGCTGTGTATATCCTCGGGTATTACACGGTGCATAGTGTGTATTTGGGCTATTGTGGTATAAAATGCATATACTGCACACTTAATTCACGTAATACTTCTTAGTGCCGCTATATAATGCATATACTGCACACTTATTTACCTAATACTCCTTAGTGCCGCTATATAATGCATATACTGCACACTTAATTCACGTAATACTTCTTAGTGCCGCTATATAATGCATATACTGCACACTTATTCACGTAACACTCCTTAGTGCCGCTATATAATGCACACTTAATTCACATAATACTCCTTAGAATTCCTTATTTTTTTATTTTTTTATTTTTGTTAAAACAGGGTTACATCTAGTTAAAGAAAGGACATTGTAGAATTTTTAATCACATTACACTTCGTTACGCGAAATTCATAAATGGTTGAAATTCCCCTTTGAAAATTTGAACCATTTTAGTTCTGTAAAGTTTAATGTAAAGAGATTGCATAATTTTACATCCTAAATTTGCTCACCTGCTTAAGCCAAACGTGTATTCTATCAATAATAAAACTTTGCAGAGTCCTTTTTGCGAAAGTCTAATGTAGTCATGTAACATTCGATTAACAGCACCAGATTATACATACATGTACAAGATATAGCGAAAATTCCGAGTTGCGTTTCTTTTTTCCAAAATCAGAGACGTTATAAACCACTTACTTCTTAAATCACTGCTTTAGTATATAATACGTTTATTTGCCTCTCATGGTTTATAAAAAATAGCCAAAATCAAGTGCATACGTTAGACTTGAGCAATGTCAACCATAATATACATGACATAATCCAACACTATTGATGTGAAAATAATATCACAAAGAATACTTATATGGCAGAAATTGTACCCTTTATAACCGAAAAGTTTAATGAAATTTTACTCAAAGTTGTTTTGTTTTTCGTCTGCTCTCGCTGGATAAATGGTTTATCCTATAGACCAATTTATTTCACATAAAAAAATCAAAACATCTTCTGAGTAAGATTTCGAAAAATGTATAATATAATGCAATCAATGGGTTTATGGAATACTGCTGACAGTAAGAAAGAAGACAGATGGTCCAGGATGAGGTCAGATTGGCCGAAGAAGAAAACCGCAGAGCGAGAACAGCTGAGATGGTACTCCAGCGTGCATGGACAAGATGGGCAATAACAGAACGCAAGTGGGCAGAAGGAAGAAGAGAAAGCCGAAGAAAGCAAGGGGACTGATTGGTTTTGTCAAGGAAGGAGAAACAAGGCACCTGCTGCCACATCAACTTCTATACTCGATGAGTCTGACCAGTGGGAGATGAAGACCTAGGGAAGCGGCTGGTATTTCCAGACATAGTCCAGACCACTCAGAGGCCAGACATAGCGATATGGTCGACAAAGAACAAGAGACTGGTTATTATTGAACTGACGGTTCACTGGGGAACGAGATGCGACGAGGCTTTTGAACGTAAGAAGGCAAAGTACACGGAACTCCTAGAACTTTGCAAACAACGCGGATGGCGCTGTTGGCTGTTTCCGGTAGAGGTTGGAGCAATAGGATTCGCTGTACAATCCTTATGGCGAGTGTTAGGCAGCCTGGGTGTCAAGGGTAAGGATAGAAAGAGAGACGTGATAGGATTTTGCCAAGCAGGGGATCGAGCGTCCAGCTGGCTGTGGCTGAAGAGAGAGGAGAAGAGCTGGAAGCCATCGACCGACACGTAGTGACTGATCACCACTATGGACCCGCCACCCGGAGAGTGTCCTGGGATTAAAGGGTCGAAACACTTGTTGATGGGCGGTTACTGGCTGATGATGTCGGTTGATTTTTGCAATGCTAACTGAATCTACACACATTATCACTAAGTATCGGAATAATTTACTCATTTTATATACATTCTAAAACATGTAATGCCATTGTTAATCAAGATCCCTGACTATTATACTCAAAAAAGCGTCCGAGTTTCCTTCTATATTGAAAGGAAAAATAAAAGCATAATCAAAAAATTGCCCAATTCTACACAATTGTACACACTTAATTCAACGTAATATTCCAGATATATCTCAACGAGTTTTGTACAAAAAGGGGCTACAACTAATTACCGTAAGGACAACTCTGTCATGTAGTAAACCTTTTAATCAAAGTATACTTTGTTACACGAAATTCATAAATGTTGAAGTTTCGCTTGAAAAAGTCAAGCCATTTAATGTTAAGAGATTGCTACGTTTAAATCCTCAGTTTGCTCAATTGCTTGAGTCAAATGCGCATTCTGTCGATAATGAAACTTAAAGGGGGTATGTATGTATGTATGTATGTATGTACATGTATATTTATTTATTTCAGTGACAAATACATATTTTACAAATATTACATATATAGGTAACATAACATGTACATCTATAAAGCATATAGTCAACATTGAGCTATATTGGATTGTACTCAGCCTAACTTGGCTTGCTGGTCACGACCTTATAATTGCAATATATAGATAAAGCAATATTTAAATTGATATCTGGGAAAAAGTAATTTAAAAAGTAAAATATAGTGTTGTGTACGAGTGCTTATATAAAGTGACTATTAGTACAAATATACATTCCTATTAATCCATCACGGATTTGTAATACTTATTAATAGTTGCAATTCAATTCCTGACTATTTTAACTTAGTTTGTCTACCACAGACTTTAAATAAACAATGATATGGGATAGATACCCGTTGTTGAGTGAAGACAAGTTTTAACCCAGTAAATGAAAAGTCAAACTACAAGACACGCAGTCCCAGTAAATGAAAACAATTTTACCGACGGTCCGTATTACCAGTGTGCTTGTATTCTTTACCAAAAACGTTTCTAAGTAAAATGGTCAATATGCTTTTTATCATAATGATTAATACGTACATAAGTTTACAGACATGACATATAAGTTTATAACCATGACATATATATTTACATTTGATAATATAATCACGTTTTGTTGATTTCATAGGTACCTTATAGGCCCGTAGGACCGGGTGTATTAATTATTTGATTAACTATATATTTGTTTACACATGTCACTATAAGTTACTTGCTTACAACGCGCGCAGTCAATCATTTGCACAAATAGTGATTATAATCTATGTATAATTACAATAATATGAGAATCATGCTGTCATACCCGGAGTTCTGTAAACTCAGTGAGATACATATTTAAATGCGAAAACAAAAACAATGAAGTATTTTAAAAAGCAAAATATAGCGTTTTGTACAAGTGCTTATATTTCATCTAATAAGGCGATTGATACTCATGAATTATTTATATTTCATAACGCATTTTGGATAAAACATATTAAGTTCATAATCTGTGAAAATGAGTTTCACTTTTTCAATGTCAGATAACATTCTATCAGGAAAGAATTGATCACATTTATTGTTAGGCATGTGCCTATGTCCTTCATATTTGCTACAATGTGGCAAAATATCTTTTCCCCTCTCCACCGCATTTATTAAACACTTATCGATTTATTTAGGTTCATAGAAACATATGTTTCGTTGCAGAAATCCTTCTCAAATATTCTGTACACATAAAGCTTAGTTTGAGATTGCATATCATTTTGCCACTTAATCTTATAATTCTCCATTAATTTGTACGTTGCATTAATTTGTGAGACAATCTAGGTTTAGATTAACAAAGGGGTCAGTTAAATTGATTTGCTTAAAAATGTTGCGAACATCGCTACATGGGTTACCATTCGTGTGTTCGGTGCTGTTTAAACCTTCTTTCCGAAAGGACAGGCCTAATGTCTCCCTGTACCATTCGATTAGCAGTTACACATCAGGCGTTTCTTTTTCTTTAAGTATATATTCGATGTAAACATTAGATATTATTGGCTGATAAAAAAGTACTATAGATGTATTTTGTTTTGATTATTGTTGCTCATATGAATATAAAAGAATTAATCATGTAATGCATGACAATGTTAAACGATGTTAGCTGTCATAATCTGCACAACTGAGGGCTTTATTTTGTAACAATGAATATAACGTAAATCCTTTTGAATCCATTTCGTTGATTTTCAATGACCAAACATATTGACAAACTTATAGCTCATTTTTACTAATCATCAATATCGCATATTTACATTAAAATAGAAGGAAAAAAGGAACGTGTTGTATTCTGATTTATGTACATATAGGAACATTTCCCTGTTCTCTTATATTACTATAGACCATATTAGGTAAATCCAAATATATGTGTGCAGGCAGGCCGGCAGGCAGATAGACAGACAGCCTTCGTCGAGTTTTTCAGACCAAACTATTTCATTTATAATAAAATACATCGGACTTTTCATGGGGTCTTGTTTCGTGCAAATGCACATTGAATATGTAACTGAAATGCATACTGATGGTTTTATTCGTATGTGAATTGAGTCACACAAGTTTTCCAGGATCCGTATTCATAAAGCTTCTTAGCTATATCTTAAGTCAAAATGTATCCTTATTTTCTACTTAAGTTGCTTTATGAATACGGGCCCTGATTGCCAGCCCATTTAAATCACGTATTTCGCTAATCTGAGCCTTCTCTGACCTTACCAGCCCTTTTTATTAATTTGATATTTCATCTGGCTGTGTACTAAAAAGGCAAAAAGCCAAAAAGCCAACAACAAAAAAGGGGAAAAAAAGGAGGATTTTAGGGTCAAAGAAGGCCGGATTAGTATTTCGCATCCGAATTTACATATCTTTACTATTATTTGAAATACATGTTCTAAGCCTTCTTACGGATGGCGGGAGATATACCAGTAATGGTTCTACCTAAGAAAAATGGGGTGGTCTACATCTACCACAAAAAAATCGACCATTCTATATGGTCTAAAATGTTTTAAAAATGAAGTAAAACACCATTCAAACAAACAAAATCTAAGCTTTCTTAGGATACACAGTTTTACTATATTTGCCTAATAATCAGGCAGATATTTTGGGGACCATGTGATCTTCATTTTGGGTCGCCTGCGTAGCATGGCAGACATTTAGGGATCACTTTGTCCGTCGTATGTCGTCGTCCGTCGTCGTCGTCCATCACACTTTAAACTGCAACCTAACCATGACCGTAACTTGAAAAGCATTTGATCTATGTTCATGAAACTTTACACACATCTTTATGATACCTCAAGGAATGTCGTTAAATATGTCCAATGACTCCGACTTTCAATTAGGCAGAGTTATGCCCCTTTTCATAAAACTTTAAGCTGCAACCTTGCCAAGATCATAAATTGACCATAACTTAAAAAGTGTTTGACATATATGTTCATGAAACTTCACTAATGTATTCATCTTATCCAAGTATTGTTACCCATGACCAATAACTCTGACTTTCATATTGACAGAGTTATTACTCTTTTCATAAAACTTCAACCTGCAACCTAACCAAGCTCATAACTGACCACAACTTCAGAAGTATTTGACCTATGTTCATGAAACTTCACACACATCTTCATCTTACCAAAAGAAATGTCGTTGCACATGTCCAATAACTCCGATCTTCAACATGGTAGAGTTATGCCCCTTTTCGAAAAACGTTAACCTGCAACCTAACCTGACTCATAATTATGATGACTTGGCTAAATAGTGACCTATGGTCATAAAACGCATTCAATGCTATGTACATCAAGGAATGTCGTTAAATATGTCCAATGACTCCGACACAATTTGGCAGAGTTATGCCCCTTTTCATAAAACTTTAAGCTGCAACCTTACCAAGATCATAACTGGCCATAACTTAAAAAGTGTTTGACCCATGTTCATGAAACTTCACACGTATTAATCTTATCCAAGTATTGCTACCCATGACTTATAACTCTGACTTTCATTTTGGCAGAGTTATGGCCCTTTTCATAAAATGTTAACTCGCAACCTAACCTAGCTCATGACTTGGCAAAAGGTGTAGCACACCCATTGCATCACAGGAAGTGTCGGCCTTGGGTAGTCGCATAATGGCAGTCAGTAAATAATTCTCATTTCTTTTTGTAAAAAAAAATGCTTTTTCACTAATTTAAAGTGCCATTTTTGGTTTCTATCACATTGTTGATCTGTTTGTAACATTTTTCAAGCACAGTACGTCATGTTAAAATTGTTGTGTTTTTTTTGTGTTTTTTTGTTTTTTGGCTTATTGACTATTGGTCAGCCATCTTTGGACAAAAAATCCAAAATGGATGGGGTATGATTAATTGAAATTTTCATCCAAATGCATATTATAGGCATGAACATTGTCAATGATATAATAGATGACATTAATGCAACACTATTGATGCGAACATAATATCAGAAACAATATTTATTTGGCAGAAATAGTGCCCTTTAATTTCGAAAATTTTAGTGCAATTTTACTCTAAGATGTTTTGTTTTTTATGTTAAATAAATTTGTCCATAGAATTGTCCATTTATCTAAAAATGGCACACGAGACATCATTTCTAAATTAAATACGGCATGTTATCACATCATCCACATTTCAAAGTCAATCATTGTAAAAAAAACAAGCTATTCTTTCAATGGCATGTACTTTCAAAATAATCTCAATGCTATGGTATGGTGGCACTGACGGGTTTTAATTGTCAAACTATTATAAATGGCAACTATATTTTTGGATGTATCTGGGCTGATAATTAAATCCCTGGATGTATTAAACACAACTGATGAGTGACTGTTGAGAATAGAAACATGGCAACACAAGAGTAATTTATTATTATATTCCTATAAAAACACCAAACTAAATAATAACATATGAATACGATCAAATTACCTGTTTATCCGAATGTTTCACCATACAGAATGTTTCGGTTTACAATTCACCTGCATGCTTTTCATCAAACTCTACCCAGAGTACACTCGTTCCTCATATATGTGAGTGCAAGGAACGATAACTCTGCGTGGAGATTGGCTTTTCATGTGTATCATTTGCGTGTGTTGAAGCTGGGCTGTCATATAAAGCCCTGGTTGAAGGCACATGGCGTATAAAGAAAATTTTCATTTTTAACAAAAAGAGTCTTAGAGTAAAATTACACTAAACTTTTCGAATATAAAGGGCACTATTTCTGCCAAATAAATATTGTTTCTGGTATTATCTTCACATCAATAGTGTTGCATTAATGTCATCTATTATATCATTGACAATGTTCATGCCTATAATATGCATTTGGATGAAAATTTCAATTTAAACCATACCCCATCCATTTTGGATTTTCTTTTCAAAAATGGCTGACCAATAGACCTTAAATGGAACATTTTGGCATATGTTTTTAAAGGGGGGAGCATTCTTTCATGAAACAAGTTCTTTCTTAGAAGATACAGGATCCCAACGATAAGTATAGGTAGGTAGGTAGGTAGGTAGGTAGGTATTCATATATTTAGTGATCTAGGAACACTATTCCGGTTGATATAAACGCTATTCTATTATATTCACCTCGACAAGTGTTCTTAAAGCAACTTTCTGAAAGTAGCTTAAGTTGCGTTTTTATTTACGAGATTCCAATACTAGCCATCATCGGCAAGGACTAGATCTGCTATCAGGGTTTGTCTCTTGGGTGTAGTTCTTACGTTCATAGTAGTTCTTACGTATCACAGATCGATGTTTTTCGGGAGTCTTGGATGTCAACAAAAAAGCTAATTTATTGTATGTTATATATTGAAGTAACATTTCGCTCAACTTTGCTGATTTTAACAGTTTATTCATCCTTTTGACCAACACCATAATAATGAGCTACGGCATAGCATCATTGCTTTCGCTGGTTAAAATGACTTATTTGAGTCAAATGTGCAAAATTAATGCCCTCTTGAGCTCTTCCTCAAGTTAATTCCCAAATTGTAACAATGTTAAAATAATGTGATGGATACATAATCCATATTGAATGTGTTATATTTTCATATATTTTAGATGCGAGAATCATAGCTCTTAGTCTTATTGTGGGTACCTACCCTACTAGATGTACCCTACAATGCGATCCTTTATAGTAGATTTGTAGCCTAGGTCACAGGGGTCCGGCTCATGTGCTTTGTCGCTAAATACCAGTTGAAATCGAACAAAAGTGTCCTACATGAGTTGGGAAGACATTTGAGTCCAGCAGCCATATCATAGAATAGAACAGTATAATGTTCTATTCTATGATATGGCTGCTGGACTCAAATGTCTTCCCAACTCATGTAGGACACTTTTGTTCGATTTCAACTGGTATTTAGCAACAACGCACATGAGCCGGACCCCTGTGGCCTAGGTATCAGGGTCGACCCCATAAGTAGAGGTATCTGAAGATATCAAGCAATGCCTGCATCATAAAACAACCGCCATATTTCAATGGACTAAACCTTAAATACCACATGTGTATACAAAAAACTCACCAAAGAAAATTGAATTGAATTGGGTTTTAAGACACACCAATATATGAAAGGTTATATGGCGCCTAACAGGAATGAACGTGCCAGGCTCATCTTCCATTTACATCAAAGAGAAGAATATCTCATCAATTTATGCAATTTGTGTACAACTCCATGTTTCAGCAGAAATATTTTTCTTCAATATTTATCTTCTGAAATATCATGCGCTGTGAACTTCCGTATTTAGAAACTTAAACACGCCCTCAACTGACACAAATGAACAACATTAACCGGAAATTGTCAGGGGTGTGTGTAGTGCAGGGTTAAGTTTCCAGATACGGACGTCACACGAGAACGAGATTATTTGAATATTTCGAACATAAACAATAAAAGTGACGGAAGTTAACAGTGGCCTTTGAACATCGACTATATCAGTGTGTCATTCTTCTCTTTGGTTAGTTTTTATGCATGCAGATCATGTGGTGTTTATTGTTCAATTGAAATTCAGTGGTTGTTTATGCAGGCATTGTGTGATGTCTTCAGAAACCTCGCTTGAAAAGTGTACTACCATAAGAGCCATGATTCTCACGTCTACATATATTTAAACATGTTCAGCAGTTTGAGATGTTTTAGGTGCGACTGTAATAAGGACCATGCAGTGGTGGCCCAGTGGATAGCACGTTCGATCACTGGGTTACTTCTGCATGTCATTAGGCAAGACACGCTAGCTTTGTCCGACTAATCAGTGAAACCTGACTGTCACGTATCTGAGCCTTCTCTGACCTTACCAACCCTTTTTACAACTTTGATATTTTATTGGGCTGTGTATAAAAAGCCATAATAAAAAAATAAAAGAGGCTTTTAGAGTCAGAGATTAGTATCTGAGTCTACATAAGTTAGTTTATGACATTTGTTGAAAATCCATTTTTCTTGGCATTTCTATGTTCCTAACCTTAATCTTAAAACTAAACTTTTACAGGAGGTTGGATTGTTCATGACAGAATGACATCCCACAACTGGAAGGACAGTACTGCTAGATGTCTGCAAGGTGGGATTTACAAGAGTTACACCGCGGGCCTGTACACCGATGTCGAGATTCAGGTGGAAAAGAAAACTTTTAAATGTCACAAGGTGATCTTGTCCGCATTCTCGGATTATTTCCACGCCATGTTCTCGAGCGGCATGAAGGAGAGCCATAATAATGTTGTCTGCATCAAAGACATAAGTTCGGCCATATTTGAAAGTGTTTTGTCATTTGCTTACTCGGGAGATGACTGTGTAACCATTGAAAATGCTGAAGATCTCCTGAGAGCTTCTGTATTACTGCAGATGCAATGTCTGCAAGACAGATGTGAGAATTTTTTACTTGAGCAAACAACCGCGGAAAACTGCATAGGAATCTGGCGCCTTGCTCAGAGTCTGAACTGTCAACAGTTGAAAGAAACATCATGGGAATTCATCCTCAATGAATTTGAAGTCATTTCTAAATTGGACGAATTCGTCGCCCTAGAAAAGGAAGAACTTATCTCAATAATCAGTAACAATAATCTCTGTGTATCCAATGAAGAGCACGTGTGTGATGCTGTATTTCGTTGGTTGGAAAGGGACGAAGGAAGAATTGCGTTCCTTGCCGACATCTTTAACCATATGCGGTTACAACAGGTGTGTCTTCAGTACCTGCTGGAGAAGGTGGATTTCAATCCTGCCGTGAGGAACAATACAACATGTACAGACCTCGTGAAGCAGGCATTGGACTACCATCTGTACCCAGAGAGACGAGAAATGTACAATATATCACTGAGATCTGGCAACAAAACTGAGGTATAAACATATCTATATGTATACTTAATTACAGCTACATGTAAATACTATTTAAAAATACCAATCTCACACAGAGTTCTAGATAAGCTGAGTATCTGTGTAATTTACGCGAATAAATGAGCCGAAAACGCAAAATATTTTGTTATGCGTTTTAAAAATGCAAACAATGTCAGAAAAACATTTTATAGAAGGAACACATACTTATACTATGCACATGCAAGCGTCATGTATTTTATTACAGTTGCAAGGTCATGGGTTCGAGTCCCCTGGTCGCGTCATACCAAACGGTAGTAGTTACTTGTACAAACCCAGCTGCGTTCAAGTACCCCAAATAAATGCAGAGCGGACGCTGAACGAACAGAAAATGAAAGCAGAACAAATGCAGAATGAACATTTTAGAATCTATGTTTTAAAAATGCATTTCATTACTTGCGTTTGTTGCATTCATTTACAGCATTCAGCATTTTAAAAAATGGCCAATGAATTCATTTTTTAGCTCTACCGGCCAAAGGCCAGCAGAGCTAATGGAATAGCGAGTTGTCCGTCGTCCATCCGTTAACTTGTGCCTTGTTAACACGATAGAACCTTCAGTTAAAAAAAGCCAGTTCGGACCAGTAACACCAGAGTTATGGCCCTTGATTTAGTTAAAATTGCTATATTTTGCCTCAATACAATAGGGCCTTCATTTTTCATCCAATCTTTTTCAAACTTTTCCAAATTTTTGATATCAGTGAACGCTCGAACAAGTTCGAAAACCAGCCAGTTCGGACCAGTAACGCCAGAGTTATGATCCTTGATTTAGTTAAAACTGCTATATTTTGCCTCATTAACATGATAGGGTCTTCATTTTTCAACTGATCTTTTTCAAGTTCGAAAACCAGCCAGATCGGACCATTTACACCGGAGTTATGGCCCTTGGTTTTCTGAAATATGCTATAATTTGGCCTCGTTAACACGATAGGGCTTTCATTTTTCATTCGATCATTTTCAAACTTTAAATGGTGTTTTAGAATCGCTGAAGTACATGTACGATTACACATTTAATAGTTTTTACTGATTCAAAATGGGAAATATGATATTTACTGTGTAGCACAAACTTAAAAAATCATTTCAATATAAAACTAAAATAATGTAGATAAAAACAGTCGCTATATTTTATATAGTGTACATTTTTGATGAAACTAGCATAAACCTGGAAGAAAGTAGATTAATCATAAATGTGCACCACCAAATAATGTCAACAAATGGAGTCGACCCATTCTTCAATATTCTTACATAAACAAAGATGTTGCGATTGCTAAACGAACGCAAATGCTCTCCGTTTGTGCATTTAAGCGCAATGCAGTTCCGTACATTTAAATGTACGCATAGTTTTGTTTATAAACGCTGAATGCATGCAAGAATGCAATTGATTTGTATTTATAAAAATGAAACGAAACGAAAACGGAATGCATTTTTGGGGTACTTAAACGCAACTGGGTCTGTAACCCTTGCTTGATGAGCAAATAATGGGTAGTACTATGTCTGATTTTCCCGGTATCAAAAACAAGTGACTGGGTGGGTGGGGTATTATGTACTACGGTGTGGTATTCCAGTGTGGCAGCACTATATCTGTTACAAGTAGTCTGTATATAGATACATATCATTCATAAAAATGTCACCACATAATGCCGAGTCTACGAGGGATTCTTCTCGGGGCTCAAATGGTAGAGGGACTGTAATCCTTAGAACTACACACGCACTTGGTGTCAGGATCAAATCTGGATACAGTGTCATATGTTTGTTTATCCTATTGACATATGTGAAGAACGTGTGGAAGTTTGCACTTGCATGCCGTCCTATCGTTCTAGTATTGAATATGTTAAAACTCCTTGTATAAAATCGATATTATGCACAGCCTCGCGTCATATAGCTTTATCCAACTGTTTAATAAATTATAAGTATAAATATTAGAAAAACAGGCACTAATGTAAGGTCTTTTATTTTATATGTATGTATATAATAATATACACAAAATAAAAATACCTAAACAAGAAATAAGTAATAATTGTATTAATTTATTGTTGTGACCATTTTCATAAATGAGTAAATAATTTATTGTTGTGACCATTTTCATAAATGAGTAAACAATCTACAGACTGTGAAGGTGAAGTGAATGTGTGTATGTTTATTTCCATTTCTTGTATTACAGGTCATAATTCTGATTGGAAAGACTCCCCAAGGACGAGAGCAGAAATTGATAGAAGTTTACTGCTACAGCCCGATGGAACGTAAATGGTACACCATGCCTCCCCTACCAAGTAACATAGGTCGCTACTTCTCTTGCTGTGTGTACGGAGACTACATCTATGTTTCCGGGGGAACAGAGCGCCCAATCGCCTGCCTGAAGCTACATCTTGCCAGGAGAGACTGGATTCACTGCAGATCCATGAATTTTGGACGTTTGAGACACGCGATGGTGGCAGAGAGAAATTCTGTGTACGTTATCGGTGGGTTTGACCCAATCACCGATGTTACCTATCACAGTATAGAGAAATATGACGTTGCACAAGAGACCTGGAAGGAGGTTGGAGAGCTCACTTGTGCGGTCGATGCACTGTCGGCAGCCGCCTTTAAAGGAAAGATTTACGTTTTCGGAGGTTGGTTGAAGGACTGTGAACACGCTGCGTGTGTGCAGTGCTTCGACACGTTGTCAAATGAATGCACAATTATCGACAGTTTGCCAGATCCTGCCAAGTTTTCACGTTGCGTACAGAGTATCGACGGCACTGTGTTTATTATGTACCCGACAGGAGAGGTCATAAGGTACAACGCAAACAATGGAAAAATTGAGCGGTATGCCAAAATCTCAGGATTTAAGCGTTACAATTTCGGACTCACTCTCTTTCACGATAAGCTCTTCGCATTCGGAGGAGAGAGTGACGACCCAACTGTAGAAGAAGGGACAGAACTCTGTAGAAACTTATTTGAGCTTGACTTGACATCAAGAACATCAAAAATGTACTCAGACCTGATGCCCAATCCATTCGAGTCGTACGGCTCGGTTAGAGTTGTCGTCAATACCGATTTTCTCATCCCTTACAAGAAAGACAACGGACCAAAGTGACAGTGATTATGTTTCAGTCTTGATGTTGCAGGACCTCCTGGCTGCTTTTGGCCTGCCTCGTCAATGTTTGTGCCAGGTTTTATGTTATCGAGGCCTGTTTCTCTATTTTGTTATGCTGGGAACCAATAGATGAACTTTCCATTTTACTGGTTGATGTTTAATCAATGATATATTACATTGATCCTTGCACACAGAAATCTTCTGGAAGAGTGTTAGAAGTTAAAAATATTAACAAAATGCCCTCAAAAATATAAAGGATGATTTAAGGACTATTATAACATATTGCAGATCAATAAGAAATACATCATGTGTAATAACAGTTAAAATGTTATAGAATAAGTAATATATAGAGTCTGGTCTCAACGAGTTTGTTCACTTAAACGCTGAGGTTACCGTTTGATTCACATTAATTCATCTGTCGAAAGCTGCATTGAAGTTTACTTTATTTTTTAGTGTTTACCAAGCATTTTCAACTAATCAGCTGCCTACGATTTTTTCAAATTTTCAAATACTTGCATCATTTATTCATGATGTATTTGCTACCAGCGTTCCTCAAAATTAGGAACGTGACCTATATAGGGACTATATATAAACCTTAGGTGACGCTAAGTCGGTGAGAGGCTATGAAGAGAAACATTCACCATTAAGAAACTGTGGTCGGTAGCTAGACTTGTTTTACTGTGATACATAGATGGTATAAGAAATATCAACTGTGACTTAGAATTTTTGCGATAACAACCACTGATTTTGTTGTTTTTAACGCCGAATTTATTTTTGGTTGCATTTGGCACCATTGGCGATGCTTAGCAGAGACCCTGCAGTGGCATTCCCCGTAATATATCGGGGGAACAAATAAACTGTTTCGCATTTAACCAGTGTACTAGATATTGCTCGTGTTGACTGTAGTATACATGTACTCCTTGTATTGTTTACATATTTTATTGTCAGTTAAATTGTTTACAGTTTAGTATTTATTCAAATGTTTATATCCCCGTCTGGTTGCCTGGGTAGAATACAACCACTGCAAACACACCGTCACATGCAGAGGGGTAGGACCCCCCCATTCATATTCATTTTGTCATTTTTTGTTCATGCTCATTAAAGGTCTTCATCATGACCCCTGCATTGTTTCAGGTGCTATCTCGCTCACATCACTAAGAGCAGTGGCAGAAAAACAAAAAACGTGGCTGCAGCGTAAATGGAGTTTTTACGATAGAATTTGCAGCAACTCTGCAGTTCAGGGTGAGAAGGTTCTAGGCCCATTTTCCATATTTTATCTCGATGTACATGGAAGATGAACCTGGCATGTTCATGCCTGTTAGGCGCCATATAACCTGTAATGTGTTGGTGCGCCTTAAAACCCCAATTCAATTCAATTCAAATATTTATATATAGCTGATGCGTGTCTTAAAAGTTAAACGCTCGTCCATAGAGCTTTTGACGATTGACTAGGTTATTTGATCTGCTTTAATGGGACACATGTTTATTATCAAGCACTGAAAATAGCACCACAATTTATTTATCTAGCATCATTTTGATGGCTCGCATATAAATATGTAGAATTTGGAGTTTTCAAATTTTCCTAGTTATTCAATCATAGGTTTAAATATATTTTTAGTGCAATATTATAAACAATTAATAGTATGCAAAAACAATTTGCTTTAAACTATTATATTTTTTTTAATAAAGATGCAAGTTATTTAAAACAATAAAGGGTCATGACGCAAGTTTAAAAACAAGATTGCCATGTGTCCTGTAATTCAAAATTTCATTGAAATGCTGCTTTCTTTTAAAATCTGTTTTTCTTTTTGATTTTTAATGAAGAGTATATATTCGTCAATCTTAAAAGAGAAAACAATAATGTCGATGTTGTTGAATCTTCCTTTTCTGTTTTGCCATGTTCATTAAAGGTCAGCAACTCTGCAGTTCTGCAGGTTAGACGGTTCTAGGCCCATTCTCCATATTTTATCTTGATGTAAATGGAGGATGAGTCTGGCATGTTCATTCCTGTTAGGCGCCATATAACCTTTCATTATGTCATGTGTTTTGGTGCACCGTAAAACCCAATGAAATTCAATGAAATTCATTAAAGGTCTGCATCATGATCACTGTATAGTTTCAGGTGCTACTTGAGTGCCGGCAGAAAACAATTATCATGGCTCCGGGGAAAAATGGAGTGTTGACAACAGAATTTGCAGCAACTCAGCAGTTCTGCAGGTGAGAAGGTTCTAGGCTCATTCTGCATACATGTATTTTTATCTAGGTGTAAATTGAGTGAGGGCCTGGAATGTTCAATCCTGTTGGCGCCATATAACCTTTTTACGTTGGTGAGCCATAAATCCCAGTTCAACTCAACTCCCACTATTCTGCTATCTACAGCTAGGACTATATGTATATAAAAAATATATTTGTTTCTTGTTGTTTTGTTATGCACATAAAAGTTATATAATTATTTTTATTTTAAATTAAATTTGTTATAAAGTTTAAGATGTGGTCCAAGACTCGAAGCTGCAAGCTTTCTTTACATTTTATAAAATATCGAGAGAAATTCTTCTGTGCTGGTGTGTTTTTGTAATAATGTTGCAGCTTTTATACTCGTGACCGAGTGGTTAACAACGTTGCGTTGTAAACCTTCTTGCCTCTCACCGCTGCCGGTTCGAATCCCCCTGGGAGCTCGACTTGTAAGTGAGGGAGTGCCGATTCTTGCGGATGGCGGGAGATGTACTTTACTGGTTCTACCCACGAAAAGTGAGTGGTCTGCCCCCACCACAAAACTGACCATCATATATAACCTTACATGTGTTGAAAATGGTGTAAAACATCATACAAACATAGCTTTTATATATTCTTTATAATTTGTTATTCGTATTTTAATTTGTTAAAACTGAATTTAATAAAACGAAATATATGCCCATAAATATATCGCTAGTTCTTCATATTGTTATTTATATATAAATTACCTTTAATTAAAGAAACGGCAAAATTACACTACCAGTCTACCACGCTGTTTATCAAAACTCAATCCAAGTGGTCAGATCATATATACTCAGCGGCATAAGAAAGTAGCCACTTTGAAAGTTTTACTATACACCCTATCCTCTTTATGAAGCAACATTCCCTTAATGATTCAACCTATTGAAAAACAAAGGACAACATGGGATTGGCAATGGAATGATAAAAACTTTGGTACCAAACATGGCATATTCATTTTGGAATTTGTCAATTAATTCTAAAAAGACTTTATACAATTAAATCTAAACAAAACTCAGTGGCTACTTTCTTATGCCGCTGAGTATATTTATGTATTAGTGCCGATTAAAAGAATAAATAAATTCTAAACCTACTGACGATGAGGTATATATGTAATTTACATTGGGCATCCAGGGCAGAGTGGTTAGAGTGTCTGATTTGAAATCACTTGCCCCTCACCGCTGTTGGTTCGATCCCTCATGGGCCCAGGAATCTTTATGTGAGGAAGCTATCCAGCTGGCTTACGGAACATCGGTGGTTCTACCCAGGTGCCCGCCCATGCAGGAACATTTCCCTGAGTGACACCTTGGGTCTTCCTCCACCAATGCAAGCTGGAAAAGTCGCCATATTACCTTAGCTGTTAGGTGCGACTATAAAATCCAATTCAATATAACTTACATATTTTGAGAATTCAAACTCTATTTATTGACACAATATAAACGTAATAAAAGTAGAATCCCCCCAAATTCATGTTCATTTTATCATTTTTTGTTCATGTTCATTAAAGGTCTTCATCATGATCCCTGCATTGTTTCAGGTGCTATCTCGCTCGCATCAAAAGAGCAATGGCAGAAACACAATAAACGTGGCTCCAGCGTAAATGGAGTTTCTACGATATAATTTGCAGCAACTCTGCAGTTCAGGGTGAGAAGGTTCTAGTCCCATTTTCCATATTTTATCTAGATGTACATGGAAGATGAGCCTGGCATGTTCATGCCTGTTAGGCGCCATATAATCTATCCATGTGTCGGTGCTCCTTAAAACTCAATTCAATTCATATTCTCAAAATGCTTTCACAAATTACCTTCATATTTTATTTGTTGATTACTGAGGTCGTGCAAAAACATTCTATCATATTTCTGATCATCTGTGACCACAAGGTCAGGGTCACACACTTGGAAGTTTCATTTAGGTCTGCTTTCAGTAACACGTTAGTTATATTTTTGTTAATATTCTCAGATTGCTTTCATGTGTTACATTCACATTTTATTTGTTGATTCCTTAAGTACAAAAATATTCCATTACATTTCCGATCACCTGCAACCACAAGGTCAAGGTCAGACACGTCAACGTGTTTAGCTCTACTGAACACAGATCAGCAGAGCTTATGCCTTGGTGCGTTGTCCGTCTGTAAAGTTTTTTTGTGGCGACTACTCCTCTGAAAGTACTAAATGGATTTTCATGAAACGTTACAAGAATATTGCCAATAGGGTCTAGTTGATCCTAGAAAAAATTGAGGTTGTTGTGAAATCCAAGATGGCCGCAACAGCTGAAAATAGATATATAAAAAAGAAGAATGCAGTGACTACTTCTCCGAAACTATAAGCGATACTGATATGGGAACTTTACTAAAATGATCAGCATGCCATAATGTTGCTCCTTGACCAAAAACACGGCATGTAGTAGTCCTAAACAAAATTTATATTTTGATTCGACATCAAACAAGTCCCAACAACGGCCATCTTTGTTTAAATAGAGTTATATAGGAAATTCGGCGATTACTCCCCTGAAACTACTTGATGGATTTTTATGAAACTTTATAGGAATGTTGCTCTTGATGTCTAGTTGGTCTGAAGTAAAAATCAGGTTGGCCGAAATTTCAAGATGGCCACCACAGCTAAAATTAGATTTTAATACAATTTTGTGGCAACTACTTCTCAAAAACTATAAGGGGATTGATTTGGAACCTTTACCAAATTCATTAGCATGACATATAGTTGGTCCTAAACAAAATTTATTTTAATATCAAACATGGCCGCCAGCAGACATCTTTGTTGACATAAGAGTAATATAGGAAAAACCTGTGGCGACTACTCCTCTGAAAGTAATGAATGGATGTCCATGAAACTTTATGTTGCTCTTGATGTTGGTCCTAAGTGAAAATCAAGTTAACCAAAATTTCAAGATGGCCACCACAGCTAAAAACTGATTTTTAAAAACACATTTTTGTGGCGACTATGCTTAAACACCGTAAGGGATATTGATTTGGAAGCTTTAATAAATTGATTGGCATGACATGAAGTTGGTCCTAAACAAAATTCATTTTTATTCGATTTCAAACATGGCTGCCAGTGGACATCCTTGTTTACGTAGAGTCATATAGGAAAAAACCTCTGGCGACTACTCCTCTGAAACTACTTGATGGATTTTCGTGAAACTTTACAGGAATGTTACTCTTGATGTCTAATTGGTCCTAAGTAAAGATCAGGTCGACATGAACTTCAAGGTATCTAACAACTGTAAGGGCTGCTTGGACTTCAAACATGCCTCTTCCATAGCCACAAAAAACTTGTTTTGTTTAATGATTAACAAGCACTACCCCTTCAAATAATGACAAACATATAACAAGTTATGATACTATTTCTAGATCTAGCTGTTCAAAATAGAGGCATTGGACCACTTGTTTTTTGCATCTAGGTCTGCTTTCCGTAAAATGAAAGTTTTATTTTTGTTTGTGGTGACACAGAACATTTTGCGTTTAGGTCTGCATTGAATGTTCTTCGGCGGGGGCATTAGTTGGATATCCGACATTTCTAGCTAAAATGTTAGATTGTTCTAGAAAACAGCCTGATGTACCTCCTTAGTGGAGCGCTGTGGTCTAGTGGTAGAGCGTTGGGCCCTTGATCCAAACGTTGTGGGTTCGATCCCCGCCGGGGCGTCCGTGGTCGAGTGGTTAACGTCTCTGACTTGAAATCACTTGCCCCTCACCGCTGTAGGTTCGATCCCTCAGGGGCCTAGGAATCTTTATGTGAGGAAGCTATCCAGCTGGCTTGCGGAACGTCGGTGGTTCTACCCAGGTGCCCGCCCGTGCACGAAAATTGCCCGGAGGGGCACCTGGGGTCTTCCTCCACCAATGGAAGCTGGAAAGTCGCCATATGACCTTAGCTGTTGGTGCGACTATAAAATCCAATTCAATTCGATCCCCGCCATTACCATATGCGTTATGTCCCTGAGCAAGACACTTTATCTGCATTGCTTAGTACTGGTTCTACCCAGGAAGTCAATCAAGAAGTACCTTAGAAGCGAATAGCTTACAACAGGTATAGAATACTGTAAGTCATTTAAGGGCAATGTGTAGTTAGAAGTATAAAAACTACTACAGTGCATTGGGTAGTAAAGGATCACTATGGTTCAAAGCGTAAATTTAAAACTAAAGGAAACTTTCAAGACAATTTTTTACTAGATTCTGTTCTCTTAGCAATATACTAACCAAAATTATTATGATACTTGTTTTAGTTAACGGTTGAAAATCTGCTAGTTTGCCTGTTTACGGAATCAATGTCCCTAAAAGTTTAAAACCCCAAATCATGGATCTTTTGATGATCAGCCCTGAGCATTTTATGCCAAAGTGTGTTAAAAAACATCTGTTCATTTTAACTATTGTTTTTTTCATTTAAAAAACTCACCTCTTCAGGCAGTAAAGGATCACTTTTCATGATAGGTGCTACACTAAATGGGTAATTACTCAAGGAAATATGTGCCGAACTTTGCGCTAATGTATATAGCTGTATGCTTATATGATCAATCTTCAAATAAGGAATGTTTCATAAAAAAACAAATGCATACAAGCTAAATAAATGAAATGTAAACATATACTGATCCACTACTACCGATGATCCGCTACTAACGCAGGCACTGTACTAAAATGTTATGTGCATGATCATCATTTACCTTTAACAATTTTATTGAAACACTAAAGAATATAAAAAAAAAAAAAGTCAAAAATGGTAAATAAAGCCTTTAGACAACTGCAACGGTTATTCACTGAATTGATAAAGCACACCTGTTGTTTAATTTTATATATAGGGTTTATGCAATTGTTTTTTTACAATTTTGAGGTATCAGGTGGTACAAAACTTGTATGCCCCGCAAAGGAAAGGGTACTTCAAAGGTCAATGGCGTCTCGGCCATAACTTTGAAAGTATTGAAGAAAATTTCATTAAAATTAATCCCAATGATAAGCCCAAGAATTAGCTCTGTACCTCAAAGGTCGAGGTCAAACTAGGTGACCAAAGGTCAAATCGTCTCTCAGCCGTAACTTTGAAAGAACTAAAAATAGTATCATGGTGATTTTTCACAATCTGTATACCATCTTTTAAGTGTTCTTTATACATTAAAACTATACCCCCGCTACATCGGCGTGCATTTCTATTCAGCATGATGAGCAGATGTGTCTCACGCACGAATTAGGTCCAACCTTAAAGGTCAATGTCATACTTATAGGTCAAAGGTCAAATGCGTGAAATTGTTTCTCGGCGACTGACGGAATTTTGATATAACTTTGATGACGAGAAGTAGGGTCGTGGTCAAGTATGGGGTCCTTACTGTAACACAGTGACTTGATGTGATATATATGTATGCAACAGAAAAACCAAATGTATCCACTAGATAAGGAGATAGGACAGAAATATAAAAAAATTACTGTTTTAAATATATATAGATATCAAAAGAAAAAAAAGTGTTGCCTTTACGTTGATGATGGATACATGGGAGTTAATCACAACATCCACTGGATTAGGAGAAAGGAAATACACAATCTATTTCACATAAAATGGACATTGACCGTGTTGTTAGGAACCTAGGAGTTGACCGGGACACAAAACCATTTATGCCAGCGATCTAAGATCTAAGAAGTATTTGGGTTTTTACGTCTCTGTTTAGGATAAGGGAAGATCAAATCCATCCACTGGTATAAGCGATAGGAGAAAGACGGACAAACAACATATCTCACTTAAAACATATAAGTGAGGTGACTGGTCTTGACCTTGGTATTTGGAACCAGCACATGTGGATGTGATAAATTAACATTTATGCGACACAAAACCTAAATTCGTCCTCTGGTTTAGGAGATGTCAGAAAGACATGGCAAACAAATACCGAACTATTGGCTTATACGATACACACGGAAGACAACTGGACTCCTCAGAAACTATAACAGGTACCCACGCCAAACTTGGTGTGTAAAATCACTTTCAAGTAATAGCGTCTCCGTGGCCGAATGGTTAACGACGTCGCGTTGTACACCTTCGCCTCTCACCGCTGCGAGTTCGAATCCCACTGGGAGCTCGACTTGTAAGTGAGGAAGTGTCGATTCTTACGGATGGCAGGAGGTGTACAGTACTGGTTCTACCCAGGAAAAGTGGGTGGTCTGCCTCCATCACAAAAAATTGACCGTCATATATAACTTACATGTGTTGAAAATGACGTAAAACACCATACATATAAACAAACAAACAAACTTTCAAGTAACGATGTGTAAACATCAAGGGAGATAAGGCATATAAAATACTGGATTGATTGCTCTTTACTATTACCACCATCTGCAACAGTGAATAAAGTCGGCAATATATATTTTCAAAATCTGCATTTTGCGGAGACCCATTAGTTTTTATTAACTTTATTATACTTGTACAACACTTATTTGAATACTTTAATGCAAATTGTTTTTGTATATTACTAATTGTTGAATAGATTGCATCAATAATGTAGTAAAGGCTAAGGATATTGAAAAACTCAAAACGTATTTATGCGTAAATGTTTCAAAATAATACTGGATAAATAAATCGAGGGGATAATTTTGAGGCTTGGCTATTTAAAAACACGCTCAACTCTTGTTGGAATAAGGCAGTATATATATCAACTGAGTAGTTTCCCTTTATTTAGCGTTATCGTGTACCAATCGACAATTCGGTGAATTAATGAGGAAAACTATAGCTAAAGTCGAGTAGTTTTGGCATTCGCATTCATAATTCAAGAAATAATTCGATCGTTCCTTAACATTTACGGACATTTAATGTTTCCCACTTAACTTATCAAGCGGAAACGCTCATACAAAATACAAGGCCACTGCACTTGACAGACATGATTTTACGAAAAAAAAATATGCATATTTCATCAGAAATACATTTAAAAGATTAAAAATAGAAACCTGGAAGTTTTGTATAGCAGACACTGATTCGATTCACTTCAGCAATACCTATTAACTGACACTGTTGTTTAAAATCAACCGTAATGTATGGCTTAAAGTATATAGTCAAGCCACATTTTACAAAATGTGTACACCGTTTCTAAACCTACTGACGACGAAGTAAATATACTGAAAGGAAAAAGAAACGCGACACGGGAATTTCCGCTATATATTGAATGTACAATGTGATTAACACGTCTACAACATCACAGTTATGTCCTTTCTCTAACTCAACATTTTTTTTACAAAACATCTTGGGATTTCCTTGGAATATATATGGAATTAAATGTGCAGTATATACAATATATAGCGGAAATTCCCGTGTCGCTTTCCTTTCAGTATATATAACTTACGCATTTTGTAAATCCAAACTCTATAGACACAATATAAACGGCTTTAATCAGCCAGTCCAAACCCTAAAACTGTAGCGTTGAAGTAAGAGTTATCAACTCATAATTTATTTTATGCATATTCGATCACGTGTATTTTAAAAACCTGTGAAAACTCCTATATTTTTAATCGGCATATATACATAGCTATATGACATGAACACCTGGACAGAGTTTTGATAAACTGTTCTTTAGTGTAATTTTGCAGTTATTTAATCATACAGGTGACAACAATGGCACCTTATTGCTATTGGCCAATGCACATGTATTAAAGAGACACATTTCCATTTTGAAAAGTAATTCAAGTATTATTGCAGTACATTTTGATTTTAAATCTATTCAATAAAAGGTCATACATTTTTGACTTATCAATATTTCTTCGTTATTCTACCTTATCTTATTGGTGCAATATAATCAACAATATGTTATATACACAAACAGATTGATTCGAAGCTTTCACACATTGAATTGGTTAATAAGTTGAGTGCGTGATCCGTGAAGTGCGTGATCCAGTGGTAGAGCGCCGAACTCCAGATCGAGAGGTCGTGGGTTCGATCCTCGCCGCAACCACATTATTTGTCCTTGAGCAAGATAATTAATCCACATTGCTTTGTACTGGAAGCCATCATCGAGTGTGATTAATCTAAGTTGCAAGAACTTGTTTCGCTATCGATGTAAAATAAATATGTGTAAACTAAACATTTTGTTAATAATTCAAACGTTCAAGTGGAGGAAAAGAAATAACGAGGTTAAAAAAAAGAGAAATAATCCAGTTAGTCCATTTAAACAGAAGACACGCACGCACGCTCGCACGCACGCACGCACGCACGCACACACACACACACACACACACTAAAAGGTACACCTTTGCGAAACGGATACCATAAGAAACCATCATATCCTTTGGTTATGAATCGTCACTACTATATAATTATCGCCGCGTCAACCGCCTTTTTTCAATAGAATAAACCTTAAGTAGCACACGTGCACTAATAAAACTCACCAAACAGACGAATATCACGACGATCTAGTATGATTTGTAACCCACTCGATATTGTACAGACATGTTATGTATTCACATTCGCCTTTCTCGTGTGATCTCGTTCCGTATTTGGAAACTTAACCCCGCCCAACACACGCATACAAAACCGCCATACAGGATAAACGGAAATAGTGACATGTGTTTCGGGGTTAACTGAGCATGAACAGACTCATACAACCAGCCAATCAGCATCCGCCCTTTGGTCTATCCCCACCCCCAGGGACATAGCCCATGGGTCATAACTTGAAAACTGTTGAGATCTCTACCATAGAACCATATATAGACTTACTGACATAAACAACCCGGCCCCGGGGTCTATCCCAATCCTGGAAACCGCTGAGATCCCAACCCTATAACCATATATACACTTACTGGGCCTGAAAGGGATACACACATCCAACCAGCACCGGCCCCGGGTCCGTCGTCACCCCTGGGAAAATAATCTCTGGGTCATAATACGTTGAGATCCCCTCTCAATAACCAGATATACACTTACTGGGCATGAACAGACGGATATAATCATCCAACCAGCATCGGCCCCGGGGTCCGTGGCCACCCCTGGGGACATAACCACTGAGTCATCAATTGGTAACTGTGGAGATCCTCATTCTATAACCATATATACACCTTCTGGGCATGAACAGGCAGATACAAACGTCCTACAAGCATTTGCCCCGGGGTCCATCCCCACCCGTTGGGACATGTGCGGGAATTTGCGATGGCGCGCCATCGACTCCGTGATCTTATTGCTGTTATGAAATTATAAGCTTGTTTGACAATTTTTCATCCTTGCGATGATCATCTGAATCCAGATGAACGATTCAGGGCCATTGTTATCCCTCTTGTTTAGAGCATAAAAACTGTTTTTCGCTTGAAGTTCACCAAATGTGTACAGCGATATATGCCATCTTGGACCTCTTGTTATACCATATATTAACTATTTCGTGCTGTAACTATACAACCACTCACAGAAATTGGATACAACTTTGAACAAGTGTTCTCCGTCAACAAAACAGAACATTCCAGAGACAAGTTCTATAACTCTAGACGTTACATTAACACAAATATTTCCCTTTCTATTCTAAGGCAAAGTTGCTTAACTTATAAACATCTCAAAGAAATAGGGAGGAACCGTGCGCACTTGTTCTCCAGCAGTAAAACACGTTAAAATGGTACGTTCCATAACTCTACCTATTAGTCCAACAGGATTATCCCCCTTTCTGGACATGGACTAATACATTGACATGTTGATGCATTTGCATAACCAATGCACAAATTGAGTAAATCTTTGTGCACTAGTAGTCGCCATAAAAAATACGCATTTTCCATAACTCTAGCTATAAGTGTAAATTAGTCCCCCTTACATACTTAGGCAAATATATACTTGTATCTGTTTGGTGTCATGTAGCATTTACTACTTAAGTGTGCCATATCACGACTTACTCCCATATTTTATATCTTTTAAATATTTTTCGAATAGTCGAGTAATCAGTGCTATTGCAATTGGTTAGACATCCCATTTAGGTCAAATACTTAACGAACACGAACAGACATGTTAAAACATAAAATATTAAGAAATTCTGAGGCATTTATTTCCTATTTAAACAGTAGTATGCAAATCAAACACAACGTTACCGTTTCACCTGCAACGTTTAATCATTTACCTGCATGCACCATTTACTATGCGGTATGGTATAAATTTGTTTCCGTTCTTTCTGCCCTTGTCTATCTTCATTATATTTTATTTTCGTTCCTAATTAGCATCATGCCTTGTAAAATGAATAAACACATTCAAAAGTTTTAATAGGTAACATGTTGTACATATTTAACAGGCGATACTTTGAAATGATGGGCTTGCTATTAAGTGCAGAACATCTAATATGTGGTTTTATTAGCCGGATTGCGTAGCAAATCCAGGCTTGTAGTTTCCCATTTCCGCCTGTCCGTCCGTCCGTCTGTTCGTCTACGCGTTTTGGCGATTTGTTTAAAGTTTTTAGTTAAGTTTTTTTTCTCATTTCTCAAAAACGAATAGTTGGAACACTTTGAAACTTGGCACACATGTTCACTGCAATTACACAGTGTTATTTGACAAGAATCATACCTCTCTCTTGTATTTCACCTGAATTATCCCCCTTTTTAATTAGATTTTTTCAGTTATAATGCTGAATTCGCAATCTGGCGTTCGAACCACGTTTGCAGCTTCACTTGTTTTGTGAAGCTTCAATAAGCGGGGCTCCTTCTCATGGCTGTTTCAACTCTCGTAAACTATTCTATATACATGTATGCATGTAGTTGTACATGTCCGGAAAAGTATGTTATGTTTGTTATAGCTCTTTACTCCAGAAAAAAACCAGAACATTATCTTTGTTTAAAGGGCTTTCGTGGTCTAGAGAGTAAAGATGCTGTTTCGCCTCTCATCGCTGCGGGTTCGAATTCATTGGAAGATCGACCTGTAAGAAAGTGTCGATTCTTCCGGACGGCTGGAGGTATACAATACTGGCTCTACCCAGGAGTAAGTGGGTGCTCTGCATCCACCACTAAATCGACCGTAATGCATGGTCAAAAATGTGCTGAAAAATGATCCCAAACACCAAACAAAGAATCCTCTGTGTGTTCAACTTGCTATATAGTCAGTGTGTTCAGACTATATAGAAGTTTTCCTATAGCAGTTCCCCATCCCAACGCACAACCACCACCATCACTACCATCATAGAAGTTTTTAGTCACAACCAGTAGATATTTAATGTGTCACATTCTCAACCTCTCGTTCAAACCCATGGAATGTGTGATTCCGAATGTAGTCTTCTTCGAATGTTCAAATATAGCGATTGATTTGTATCCTGTCGACCTCTTTTGTTGCGGCCCTATATAACTAAAGAGTGGGTTGGTTTGCCGTCAAGCCGTCAAATAACAGATCTTTCAGATCCAGCGTTGTGTTATGTCTCTATTATTGTCTTGTGCACCTAACAATTGTGTGTGTGCAAGGATGGTGGGATGGGGTGGGGTGTGGGGGGATAGGGAAGTACATACCCAGGGGAATTCAAATATCCCCATGTTGGAACCGGGTTATGGCTAATTCTCTACCCCGCTGTCATCAGTGATGTCTAATCCCCGGTGTAGTAGAACACACCTTCTCCCACCATGCCTCCTCCAGCCACCCCTGCCCCACACGGGAAACATGTTGATGGGTGCAAGACACTCGTGCAGACACTAATTTATGTTTTTTCCTTTAATATCCGAATTCTTGTGGTTATTACGAGCGGTAAGGCACCATATAATATTGCATGTATTGGTGCCCTGTTTGACAAGCGCTTCTTCGCTGCATGCCCTCGTCTGTCTTCTACACTATCTGAAAAAAGTACTTATTAACATTAAACGTAACAAATCAACATTTATAAACAAAAAGCAATCCTTGAATTGCTGTATCGTGCCAACGAGCTCTGATTACTGTCTGACGTATGTAACGTTATAAAACAAAACAAACAAAAAAAAATACAAAACAAATACGGCAGTATAATTAACTAATTATCTTTACAATAACTATATAATTGTTTTGAGTTAATGACATCGTACACCCCTTACCCTTGAACCTAATTGTCTTTTTATTATACAAGGCGTAGCTGCCTATAGTGTATACTGAAACAAATGCAAATATGCGATATTGCCGGTACTTATCAGGTCAATTAAAAGGACACACGCCAGTTTTGAAGTTTGTATCAAGCATTAAAATTAGCATTTCGATTTATTAATTAAGTATCCCTTTGGCGTTAAACCTGCTTGCATATAATTGAGTTGTATTTGTTCTTCCTTGTTCTACCATAGGTTAAAATACATTCGTGGTGCAATGTAATTAACAATCAGAAATTAGCAAAATCAGTTTGCTTTATGTTATTCTTATAATTAATAATAATGATTGAACAAGTGTTGAGAAGAAATTCTTACAGGGCGTTTCCAGTTTAAAAAAAATAAGTTTACAGTGTGTCCGTTTAATTAACATCTCGATTCATTTTTTTTAAAAAGTGGGGAGGGTGTGTGGATGGGGTATACATGCCCGGGTATGCACTCCGTCAGCTTAAGGACCTACTTTTCGCCTATTATAATTATATTTGGGAGTGGGGGTTGGAGTTGGGGGAGAAAGATAATTTATATAGGTTACTGTACATCACTGTTAGACATACAATTGCATGAGAAAATGGTAGTATTCAATTTTGTTTCAGTTGATGAGGCTCTCCCGATACAGCGTTTGTATGAAACCAACATATTAAAACATAAAAAAACAGGTGTTTCATTAATTGTGTATTGATTTGTGTTTTCTACTTAACACAACGAATTATCAACATAGTTTGTGTTTAGTTCAGCTTTCTTGTTAATTTGCTTCTTTTTTTTCATAAATATAAAGTTTGAACTACTAGATACATCTATACCCTAGACCTGTTCAATACACCAATGCTTTTCAAAAAGGAAACTTTATTCGGGCCTCAGTCTTATCAATCAAGTAGTATGTTAGCAGTAAATAAGCAAGCTTTCCATGCATTTTTTACCTACCTACCTACGTTTACCTACGTTGCTTATGAACGCAGGAGCTGCTGCTCCTCTATGTTCATGTCTGTGCTGGTGAGCGCCCCGGCTCTCTGTATATCGCTGTACTGTACAGTGTAATCCGCTTTCATCGGATGATCCCTCCAAAGCCTATCTAGTCTGTTCTCAAATGATTTAACCGACTTGGCCCCTACCACAGTTTCTGGAAGACTATTCCAGATGTCCACAACTCTCATTGTAAAACAGTTCTTCCTCACGTCCAACCGACACCCTGCCTTTTTGATTTTGAGCGAGTGCCCTCTGGTAGTGCTTAGATGTTTCTCAAACAGTCCTCCTGTGACGTTGTGATCATATACATCTGTTAGAATCTTGTATGTCTCTATCATGTCACCTCTCAGTCGTCGATATTTCGAGATGGGCAGATTCAATATATTTAGACGCTCAGTAAACGATTTATATTGTAGAAATGGTAGCATTTTAGTGGCTCTTCTCTGAACGTTTTCTATCGTCTCTATGCTCTGCATAGACATAGGGCTCCACACACTAGCAGCATACTCGAGATGTGGTCTGACTAGTGATTTTTAATAATCGTTTTGCGTTCTTAAGGATTATGTTCCCTGTAACACAAGAAAGATTCGAAGTTGGATATCTCAAACACTTCTGCATATTTGTACATGAAACTTGCAGTACCTCATCTTATTACCCTAGTTAGAAACAAAAAACTGATTTCAAAACTAAATTGTATAAATAACAGCATTCAAAGTGAATCTAACAGAAATTAGAACTCAACAGTATAAATCTAATTTTACGATAAAGCTTGCAATATGTTACCTTAATATCCTTAGCTAGCTGGTGCTATCGATTAAAATCTCAAATAATCATGTCAACGTTGTTTTTAAAGAAATAAAATCAATTTTCATAATCAATGCAGAACTAAAATGCCTACATGTGTTATTTACATACCTGGTCATGGTATTTCTGCACACATTCCATTTATAGATTATGTTACTCACAATATTTGATTTCAAGACAGGAGATTTAATAAAAAGTTGTATAAAACAACTTTATACATATGTTTTTACTTTTTAATGGCTGGCACATTTAATATATTGCAAGTTATATGTAAAAAATAGTCTAATATCGATGAGTTCTAATTCCTGCTAGATTATCTGTTTTGTGCACTTTTCAAAAACATCTTCATAATTATTATTTTTTGTGTTTTAGGTTGTGTATGATGTTTATGATAATTATGTGATATACTGTAAGTTTCATGTAAAAATATCTAGTTGTTTTTTTACTTATCCTACTTTTAATTTTGCTATTTGCTGAGAGAACATTCACCTTAAAACAACGGCCACATACTCAGAGAGCGTGCACGTTGAAAATATGATCATCTGTTTTGAAATGTAATTGTTCTGAACAGTTTATCAACCATACGTATACTTTCACTGCCTTCCACTTATAATAAAGTATATATGGTGCATGTTCCTTATGGGCTGATTAGCCTAATGGTTTTTGAGAATTAACCTCACTGAAAAAGATGTTTGTTTCATATCTCAATTCATTTCAAAAAGAATTCTTTATGCCATACTACTACTGCTACTCGGAAGCGTTACAACTTAGAGATTTACGCTAATAAATCAACTGAAAAATATTAAACTGTACACGCTATACATGTACTAATTACGCTGTATCCCGTTCACGCTGTGCCGACGCTAAGCACAACACAGCAAGCGTGCAGTTCCAAATGGTTTATTTATAGCACAGGTAATTATGTAATGTTTATGTAAACACAAGAGTTAAAAAGTCAGCGTGCCTTTTTAACGAAGCGTCCGTTTCTAATTAGTTGTTTCTATTAACGGCTGGGTACATCGGGGGATTTAATTCAAATTTGAAGATAATATTATACACAAATACTTGACACAAAGTCTCTATCGGTTAATAATAAGCATATTCTGACTTTAACTGTTGACAAAATTGCACTTGCACCAATAATATATGGTAAAGAGACAAAAAAGAACTTGTTTTCTTTTAATTAGATGCAAGCAGGTTTAAAGTTAAAATGATAATGAATAAATAAGTTGATAAGCTAATTTCAATGCTTGGCCAACTCTTCAAGATTGCCGTGTGTCCCTTGAAAACCATTCCCCTCAGGCTCCCCTGGCTGGCAAGCATACCAAAAAAAAAAAAACCTATAACACACAAACAGAAAACCCTATCTACGCTCATGATATAGTATTTAATGAGGTCTAAATACGGAACGGTATCTCGTTACATCTCTGTCTGTCATTAAAGCCTTAACTAATCTCTCCGGTCAATGATGGCATTCTGTCAGGCTATGTTCACCCTATGACAAAGTAAAGTAACTCCACATACGCCTGCACAATTAACACCTGCGCACTGAATGACAGCTCGAATCTGCTTAGTTGTTTACAGAAATTTACAATTGTTTTGTTTTAAAGGTTGAAAATAGGAACATATTAAATTCTGCAATTATAATGTTTTAAAGTAGCTATCCCGCAAACACAGCCACAGTTTACAACATGTACACCGTTTTAAAACCTACTGGCGACGTAGTATATATATATAACTTACTGGCGACGTAGTATATATATATAACTTACTGGCGACGTAGTATATATATATAACCTACTGGCGACGTAGTATATATATATAACTTACTGGCGACGTAGTATATATATATAACCTACTGGCGACGTAGTATATATATATAACCTACTGGCGACGTAGTATATATATATAACTTACATATTTTCAGAATCCAAACTGTATAGACACAAAACTGGAGCGTCGAATTAAGAGTTACCAACTCATAATTCATTCACGGGTATTTTTAAGAACCCCTGAATAAAACCTAAACTTTTAATCGGCACAATATGCTCATATGGATTATCATATGACCTGAACACCTGGATAAAGTTTTGATAAACGGTTTTATTGTATAATTTCGCTGTTATTTTGGCCAGTTAGTTTCTTTAAATTGCTTGCACATGTACATGTTAACTGTATGATTAATGCAAGCAACTGTTATCATTAAAATGTATTATATAATACCGCTCCGCATTCAAAAAATCGAATGTCTTACCCTTTAGACCCAAATGTTATATATTTTTAAAAAATGCCTCGTTAAAATACTGCTGCTGATGTAAGTAAACATCTGTAGCAGCTTGGCTAAAACTTCGCAGTACTTCAGTTTGTTTTAGTTCGACTGCCAAATTGATACGACAGGCTGCCAAGCTTCAATCATGGCTTTTTAATTATATCCGTACACAAACGATTCGCACAAATAAACTTTATATTAAGTAACAGTAATACTATTAACATGCTTGTATTGGAGTGGTAGAGGTGGTGTGGGTGGAGGTGCGGTGGGAGTTGTGCGGGTGTAGATGGAGGTGCGGTGGGAGTTGTGCGGGTGTGGGTGGAGGTGCGGTGGGAGCTGTGCGGGTGCGGAGGACAATATCCCAAATTCCGTTAAATGTTGCTTTATTGCATATTACCGTATGTAATAATTTCCTTCCAAAATCACGCCTGCTAAACGCCCGGCACTTAGCATTTTTCTGTACCATGAGAGGACATCCTGTACACAGTGCTTGTATATATATCATTTTATCAACAACAAAACAATGCTTTTACAAAAACAGGGTTTCCCGTCGGTGAGATTGGTGTCTGTGGTTATAATTTGTTTCTGTTAATAACGTGCTGCCTGGTATCGCTATTTTAGATTAAAACCAGTCCTGTCAGGTTTGTTTTCCAGCCATGCCAGGCTGGTTTTGGACGAATCTATCGGAGTTATTTTATACAAATGAGTACCAGAAAACTATTTTGAAGAAACCTCTCTACTCTCTTGATGATGAGGCATTTAAAAGGGTTTGACATTTGATCTTACTTGTTGATTTTATGACTTGTATAGAAGAAAAAACACCCGTGTAGCTGGACGAGAATCTCTCAAAGACATGGCACATTAAGTGTGGACTGCTTGAGGTCGATTTCTTACCTCTGCCTTGCTCCACTCACTCTGTACCGGAAGTCCACTCACGGTACCGGAAGTCCACTCACGGTACAGACAACTGTACCGGTACAGACAACTGTACCTTAATTGTGTTCAGCGGGCGTGCACAGGAGGTGTAAGGAATGGGGAGGGGTGGGGTGGGTGAGGGGGCAGTATCCAACATCCCTTAAATTAACAGAACTAATATTCCATATTCCGAAAATTTAAATTTAAATAATCCGTATCCCCAAAACCCTTGTGCAACCCTTATTGAAAGAAAGAACGCTGATAATAAACCAATTTTCCTAAAACTGTTGTGCAATTAAGACTGCTAGTTAGTCATGCACGTATGTGCAATTAAATTTGACGAACTATTCTGATATCCTTACCTTTGCTCTCTCACACCAGCATTAAAAGAAAATAACGATTTATGTGTTTATAATTGATTGCAGACTACACATCTGCCGCCAAAATATAACTGCTCTCTTAGGTTTAGGAAACTTGTTCAAGTATTTCATAAGTATTTGCAGTAGAGTTTTTGCAGACACGTATGAGAATGAAAAAGAGTTATCCGTAAACAGCAACAGTTACTTGTGTGCCTTAGATATGAGATATGTCATATATAAATTAGATTTATTATTTATCAGATTTTAATACACGTATCAGGATGTCACTGGAATACATTATCTTTATATGTTACTTATTAAGTGGAGTAGTTTTTTGCGAAACGCAAACTGTAAGAACGAGTGCAGGGGAAGTTTTTGGTGTTGTTAATGAATTTAACTTTGATGGAGAAAAGTATAAGGTGCGAAAATATCTCGGAATTCCGTATGCAGAACCACCGGTCGGATATATGCGATTGCAAAAACCTTTGCCGACGCTACCAGGTTTACATAAAGCTATAAACGCAACAGAAATGCGGGACATTTGTGTACAGACGCGCACGGAATACTTACCCTCTGACAAATTCCAGGAATCTGAAAATTGTCTATTTCTCAATATATATGTTCCTTTTAAATCAAAAGCAGGCGACAGGAAAGCAGTTATGATTTGGATACACGGTGGTTATGGTGAAAATAATTTTATGAATGGTGCTTCAAACTTCGTTAGTGGCGATGTTTTAAGTGCGTTCGCTGATGTTATTGTTGTCACGTTCAACTATAGGTTGTCGCTTCTTGGCTTCTTTAGTGCAGCAGACGACATCACCAATGGTAACTACGGGCTGTGGGATCAACAGCTTGTTATTCAGTGGGTGCATACATATATTAGTTATTTTGGCGGTGATCCAAGCAGAGTGACTTTATTTGGCGAAGGCCAGGGTGCCGCATCAGCAATTCTACAATCTCTTTATCCTGGAAACAAGAATCTCTTTCAACGGTTAATTGCTCACAATGGAACTCCATTTGGCGTTCTTCACAATGGATTATCTCCCTTTATCAGTGAGCCGAAACCGGATGTTAAAATTGATAACTCTTTCGGCTGTTATACAGGAAACGTTAACGAAACAGCTGACTGTGTACGCAACATAGACGCCACTCTCCTGAAGCCCGTGTTAAATTATGGTCAGTTTGACAGCCATCCGTTTATGCCTGTTATAGACTTCGATTTCTTAACTAACAGAGCAGACATGACGATCGAGGAGAACATGACAGAAAGTGAATTTGGTAACTTTTTTTCAACAATTGACTTGATGGTCGGATTCAGTGACGAACAGACGGCAATACCAAAACCTGACAAACCACAGACGGAATTTCGAGAAGAAATTAATAGAGCATTGAACACCATATACAACTATGTTCCTGCTGTAATTAAAACGGCGATTATAAATCGTTATACCGACTTAAATATGCCGAATGATGAACAGACGATAAAAGAAAACATGGCCATTTTTAAAAATGACATCACGGTTTCAGTTCCAGCTATTCGTACTGCACTTGTACATGCAAACAGAAATAACGAAGCTACCAGCACCTTCCTGTACACATTTGACAACACATTCGATTCTGAGTCAAAAACGGGCGAGGATATAAATATTCCAAACGACAGACTCTATATTGCACATATGTTTGGATTTTCAAAGCTGATGCTAGATGCAAATAATATGTCGAGTTACCAACCGAAACGATCTCAAATAGAATTGTCAAAGCAGATCATGCGACGATGGACAAACTTTGCAAAATACGGGTAAGGTCAATGCGGAAAATCGCAAAGTCGGAGATAGTATCAAATCGGTTCCTATTTTGACGCGCTGGCGAAACGGTAGGTACTTTTTATTTAACTTATGTCAATGCACATTAATTGATATTACAAACAATAAGTATGCTAGGATGATCAGATATATATGCAGATTATGTCAGTTCATTTTTTATCACCCTAGCGTACACTAAGTGTTTGTAATTATCAATCAATATGCGTTTGCTATAGGTAAAATAAAATACCTAACGTTTCGTCAGCGCGTCAAAATTAGGCGATTTGAAACTATATCCGACTTTGCGATTGCCGGTTATAGGCTGTGCTGACCTTCGGAACAACACTATCAGATTTTAGTGATAATTTGATGTTTATGTATTTTTTTATACATGCCTTATTTATGTCTGTATATGTGCCTTAAGTTTTAATATTAAATACCAGTATGTACGTAAGGTACAGATACATACCGAAATAAAATAGCATGACCAACAAACGGGACCCAACCTGTTCACTGTTCAAAGATATCATCGCCGTATCAATAAAATTAACAAAAGACGTTTAAATGAACACAGTTTAGTTCAATAACGTGTCTTCTATTAGCAAATTAATTTAAACCAGTTAAGCATTAATACAATTAACACGAAGATGATCTAATGACAGAGTTTAGTTTAATAACATATTTTCTGTTAATAAACCAATTTCCGTTTAAGTATAACCAGATGGCGTAATGTGGATAGTTTACTAGCTAGTAGTTTAACAGCTTGTCTTCTGTTAACAAACCAATATTATTCCTTTTCGTAGAACTAAATTTTATACTAAGACGGTTTAATGTACACAGTTCAGTTTCATTACAGGTCTCCCAATTACAAACCACGTGATGCGTATAATGGCGGCGTCTGGAACAACTTTGACAAGCGTGGACAATCGTATACAACACTTCCGTCACAGACCAGCCGGACACTATCGAACAAACCAAGCGTGTCCTTTTGGATCGAAATTGTACCGTTTATGTTGGATCAAGCGTCTGTAAACGACCACAAATCAATGTTTGGCGACCCATATATAAAGTATAATCTTGAGACAACAAATGGGACATCAGCAGACGAAACGAACAAAGATAATAGTAGAGAGGGTGCAAACGCAGTGATCATAACCCTTGCCGCCATTGTTGGTGGCTTATGTATTGGTTTATTCGCGCTTGGCATTTTCGTTTTCACCCTGAAAGTGAAACAAACAAAATTGAAAAATTCTATGAAGGAAAAGAAGTAAAACTCCTACGTATTTGATCTGAGAACCATTCCGACGCTTAACTACAGTACCAGTGAAAATATGTGTTTGATTCGGGCAAGCTAAGAAGACCCCCAGCTGTCCCTCCGGACAATTTCGTGAACGGGTGTGCACCTGGGTAGATCCGCCGACATTCCGCAAGCCAGCTGGATAGTTTCCGATATGATGTTAAAAAATAAAAAATATATGAGTCTATGAGTCTGAATAACATCTGCTGTTAAAATCAAATTCATTATTATATACTTTACAGTGAAATAGTGGATGTTATGATTAAAATAAAACCTTTTATTACATGTCTACAGTATGGGTGAAAGATTGGAAAGTTCTCAGATAGAATATTCATAATCGCTAAATATTAATAACTAACTCTCGAGGGTTCAGTGCAAAACTATTGTATCTCTTCTTTATTCATGAATATGTAGTTACAATAGTTTTGCGCTGACCCCTCGTTCTGAACACCAAAATAACTAACTGCGACGTTGAGTCATGACGTCAATAACGTATTGGTGACGTCGACGTCTTCCGCCGATAACGTTAACAAATAAAGCGAATAATTCTGGTTAAAATCATACATAATCCGATTAAAAATGTCATAAATAGATTATTTAAATGTTGTGATCGATTATATGGCAATACTTCACTCGATGGTAGGTGTGTGTTGTTTTCACTCACTCGCTTAGGCTCGTTCGTGAAAAGAACCACATGCCTATCATCTCGTGAAGGATTTAAGAAATAATAAATGTGTACCTGTGTTTTATCGGTGAATAAAATACAGTTAGGCGTTCGGATGCGTAGTAATTAAATCACGATAGCACGAGTGATTTAAATACTCGCATCCGAACGACTAACTGTAACGCACTCGTGATTTAATTACTGCGCATCCGAACGCCTAACTGTATTTTATTCACCGAGGCCTACGTATTTATTATTTCGATTCTAACAACAATAACCCTATTGTTTAAGCTATTGTTGGGGCACTATATATTATCTCGAAGGTCAAGGTAATCAGGCTGCAATGTTTACAGGCTGTTCCACTGGGCGCCCCAGTATGCAAAGTTCTGCGATTCAATACACTAGTAGTCACGTGAAAAACAAAAAAAGTCATATGGCTTGCGCTGTATGAAGTCAAACGTTCTCACCTTGTTCAAGATGCTTATTAATATTATATGTACTGATGCATATGATGGGTTTATATCGGGTGTGTGCACGGTTTGGGAGCATGGCAAGTTTGTTGTTATTAACATTTCATTGAAATTACTGTTGAGTTTGTCTTCATGACGTATATTTACCAAGTGACGCCATGTAACGTGGCGCTTCCAACGGATGAAATATATGCGGGGAATTAATGGAACAGCTGTATTTTATCGTAGAATAACATACAGCTGTCTCTCTTCTTTGTGTATATGAAAGACTGCGGAGGTCGTGTTAAAAATTCCCTATAATCGATCGCAGCAGTTAAATAATTTCTACTGAGTATATATTTTCATTGTTTATATTTCACATGTGAAATACGAAAAATGACGTAATGCCGCTGTTGACGTTGTTGTTGAGGCGCATTATGCTTTTTCTGCATAAGGTTCAAGTTTGTGAGTATATAATAAATATAATATGAGGCTGAACCCCCCCCCCCCCCGCCCCCTTTTGGTACGCAGTATTCAGGGCGTTTTAGGCGGTATTCAGTACGCACGAGCCTGGTACGCAGTACTCGCACAATACACTATTTAGTATTTAGTACTCACAAAATGTATTTTTAAAACCAAATATTATGATTTTAATGTATAAAAAAAATCATAAAATGTAAATAAAGGTCTAATTTTGATAATCGGGCCTTTAGGTCCCGCATAATAGAGTGCGCTTTCGACAGCTGAACACAGTTACGTCCCTTTTTTGTGGGTGGGACGATTTTATAAATAGTTAAAAGGTGTGTATGTGTACGGTATGCACAATAACTCTTAAACGGGTTGATACTTTTTCTTATAAATGGTTTATTTCAACGCAGAATGAATTAATCTAATAATCAGTATGTGTACACACAAACAAATAATCAAAAAAATATTTTTTTCGCTTTGTAATTTAGCAATAACTTTCCGAGACCGGTCATCAGAAGTGATTATCATATTTGGACCAGTCTTACTCATAATGTTATACATATCGTGTTCCTATAATTGAAATTAGTATATATCAATGTAGAATGGTCTAGCGGAAATAAATATGTATTTTTTATGTAGATTAATTATATTAAAAGTAATGATTTACTTTCCGGGACCGCCTAAACATAGTGCTAATTGTGCTAAATAGTATTCAAATTAAGGAGTATTCAGTAATCGGAGTGGGGGAGAGAGGTGGGGGTGGAGTTACAGCCTCAATAATGATGTCGGCCTAAAAAGAAAAGATCAAATTGTTTAGCTGGGCAGGTTTACCGCAAGTCTTAACAGATTGGCAGTTTAGGATGACAACTCGCATAAGGAGGTCTCTCCGTTTTGGTGGGGATTTATCAGCTTAATTGCTGCTTGGTTGGTGAAGAAGTGGCTGTGGGATAGTTAAAGCTAATATCATGGTCTGAGGCTGGTGTATAGTTACTCAAAAGTGAGAAAGAGTTGGATGACTTGAGGATGGTTGTGTCTAAGATGCTGGTGGATATGTTGTCTAATTAAAAGTGTTTTGGCAATATATCCTACGAGTTCTAGATACTGACGAAGACAAATAATGAGAAAAAATATGTTTAATTAGGAATGGAATGTCCCAGTGCTCAGTTTTTATTTTCAAGCTGTTTTACTATGGAGGTGTTTTTTTTTATGGATAGGATATATCCACGCTCATTGTAATAGGCGATGAACATTGTATGATGTTTATTCTGAATAAAATAATTGAATTATAATGTGTTTTGTAACTTTTAATTGTTGTTTCACTTTGTTAACGCTATAACGTGTTATATGATTGATTCTTAATTCAATTCTTAAAGGTAATTCCGCGTAATCAAATAGTTACAAATAATTAACAAATTCAATTTTCGATATCGCTTATTATTCGTTATGATTACATTTGTTTAAATAATTACTGTAAATGTCTGATATCGGTAAATAATTTCTGATATCAAGAATTATTTAGCGATATCGGTAATTTAATTTTTTATATCGCTATATAATTGCCGATTTAAAAAAAAATAATTCAGTATTGCTAAATAGGTATTAAATGTTAAAACGGCTTTCCATACATTTTGGCCAAAAAAAGTTGGGGCCGTATTTCCGGGGGTTGTGTGTGGGTTTTATACCCTATCCCAATATAGTATATGGCCTTCTGAAACATTATCCAATAAAATAGTGAAGAAAATATATAATCATTACAAGAAGATACAATACATAATATGAAATTATTGTCCTCTGAAACCTTGAAAGGATTTTGCATTTTAAACCAGCTTATCTTCAGAATTGAAAAGAAAATTGATAAAATAGATCTAAAATATATTGTGAGAATAAATTATACATGACAAATACAATGTTATCACCCAGCTCGGAAACCAAAGTGCCTTTTCGCTTTATTCCGGCCTGCCATAATACAATCCTGACAAAGCCTGACATTTTCAAAAAGAGGAATTTTTAAATGCCCGAACTGCAAGGATTCTATTTTTAATTTTGGTACCCAATACAACAAATATATTTATTTCGCTGGTAGTACACTAAATCAGTTTCATTTGAGTTCTATTAAAATAAAAAAATAAAAATGTCTTTTTTATTAATATAATAATATAACATTACAATCTCACCTATTTTTCTGCCTATTTTTTTTGTAGATTATCAATATCTTTTTGAAAAACAAGAAATGACAGACTAGCCTCTGTACCTATGTCTCTGGTTCTATTAAAACAACAGTTATACGTGCGGGGCGGGTGGGTGGGGGGGGGGGACTGTTATAGGTTTATAATTTTAAAAAAATCCATTGGCTATTTAAATGTGTCGATCAAACATAAGGTACCACCTGAAGCGCTCAGGACATTAATTGATAACAACCAATTAATAAGCCGGTAATGCTGGGCCCGGTTTTAGATATAGATATATTGCCCTTTGTAATTTTCCGTATGTCTATCACACTTTCTTGTCCGGAGCATATCTTCGAAACTACTGATGAGACTGCAATGGTAGAGGGCAGAATGCAAGAACCGTAACTCTATCATCATTCAAATTAGAGTTATTGCCCTTTGTAATTTTATACTTAGAATTTTTGTCCGGAGCTAAATAGTATTCAGTACTCGGTCTCTAAAATAAGGATTATTCAGTACTCGGACCTCAAATTAAGGAGTATTCAAATATTTTCAAAACTCAAATATTTTCAAATATAACGTTTCTCACTTCTCGATGAAAATAAATCCTATATTCACGCCAAACCAACAAAATCCTCTATTTATTTCAAGAGAAATAAGTATAGAATAGAGCATGAGTTTTGCACGTTTACGGGGAGATAATGCACGAGCGTTAGCTAGTGCATTATCGTCCGTACACGTGCAAGACTCATGCTCTATTGTTTTTATACCACAATAACTAACATATGCCGTGTATATCCTCGTGTATTACATGATGCATAGTTGTATTTAGGCTGTTGTGGTATAAAAACGTTGTACTGGCTGTTTAATGCTGAATAAAGTTTTTTGAATAGTAACGAAATCTCTTCGACCAAACCCAATTCTAAAAAACAATCAAAGTGGGAAAGATTAAACCAACACATGCAACACCAGTAACATCTTGTAACATGACCCCCCCCCCCCCACACACAACCACACACACACACACACACACACACACACACACCCTAATAAGTGTTTCACTCGCATTCTACATATACACATCATAACACAAATAAAAACAGTATTTTACTTTTTGATTGGGCTCACGGCAAAACAATATCAACAAAGCGTTTTTTTGCTTCATGACTTTCTTTATCGATGTTCAACTAAATCGGTGTTCAACTAAATCACACATATCCCTACAAAATGAGCTATGTCCTCCGCCGCAAAAGGTAATTCGGTTCATCCACTACCTTCTGAGATTAGCCCTCACAAAAGTCTTGGAAATGAAAGAAAGATTATTAGCGTGTACAGTTTGGGAGGACTAATCTCAAAGAGTACTTGAGGAATAGAATTACCTTATGGCTCACTTTGTGGGCGGGGTATGTGCGCTTTAGTTGATTACAATTCTGTAAATATTAAGAAATTAATGAAGCAAAAATATACTTGAATTGAGAGCGCTTGTACTAAGAGTCGATATAGGCAACAAACAAACAAGGTCTCCCGACAAATAAAGCCATAACCGTATTAACCAAAAGAAATTTTGTAATAATGACCCCAAAACGTGTGAACCACCTCGTGTGTATATGGCGTCCGTATGGCTTAATGTCTCTACATGTACGCAATCATCATTCGTTTAAAACTTTCGGCAGGACTTCAAAATTTGCATACTGGCAAATCAGTATTAATACATGCAATTATTTGAATATTTCATAGCAAGTTGGTATTGCATATTACAGCATGTTGTTTATATTGCATGTATAATGTATTTAAACATATGGTAGAATATCGAAGAAAACCTGAACATTAATACCTCTATTTAATGCGTTTGAAACCTTCTGGCCTCTGACTGATGTGGGTTCACTGGGAACTCGACTTGTAAGTGAGAAATTGTCGATTCTTTCGGATGACGTGAGGCATACAGTACAGGTTCTACCCAGGAAAAAAGTGAGTGGTCTGCCACCACCACGAAAATATCGACCGTCATATATAGCCCAACATTTGCTGAAAAATACGCAAAACACCATTAAACCAGCCATTCAACCTCTTATTTATTTATATCCAACCAGGATTAAAGTCAAAATGATACTGGATTAATACATCGAGGTTTTGCTGTACGTTTAACGCTTAATAAATACTTGAAAGTTCTCCGGCCATGTTTTGTTTCATGAACATGTTTATGTTTATTTAAATCGAAATCAATACACAACAATAGATATTTACAATTCCCACATTGCAATATCTGTGAAAAGCGAATAAGATTTTATTTGATGACATAGAAAACTTTGAACAGGTAAATTAATCCACAGGTAAATGTATTTATAATAATGTATACATAGTACCTTCATTTGCTTACAATGGAATACAACAACCTGTATCACACTACATGTTATCACTATGCTACTAAAAATAGAATTAGTATCACTATCTTACTAAAAATAGAACAGCGGTTTTTCCAATGATTCAAACAAGTTTTACGCCACTATGCACGAGAACGTCAAGACGACGTTACGTCATACAAACAAAACAAGTAGGTCAGACCAATGAACACCAACAACTTAAAACTACATACATTTTCCCGCTGCACTTTATCGAGAAATAATATGCTTTGTATTGAATGTGTATGCAATAGCAATGCAAATATTTCTATGTTAATGATGTGTAAGAGGTATATAATAAAAGGATCATTACTAGAGTAACGTGTTCTGGAAGTTTGTATCACCTCGAGTAGGCAAATGCCAGATGAGGGATCACACGAGAGGCGGAGCCTTGAGGCGGAGCCTCGAGTGTGATCCTGATCTGGCATTTACCTACGAGAGGGATACAAACTTCCAGAACACGTTACTCTAGTAACAATCCTATTTTAATCAATTATCTGTCAATAGTTGTGCAGCTATACAATTCAGATTTACCTCATTTCCCCGTGCTGCCACGCAGTGGTATAAGTAGTATCTACGTCATGGTAATACTTATTTTTACATAAAACTTAGTAGCAGATTTAAATATATGTTTCTCTCCGGGACTAACAAGAAATGTTCATATGATGTTTAAGAGTTAAATTTGGTAATTGGTAATACTACAAAAAGGGTGGCCATTCATATTTAAGATTGCCGTGTGTCCCTTCAAAATTAATACAAATAAACACAACCAATACGTTTGACCAGTTTTAAATTCGTTTTAGGTTGGAATCGATATAAGAAGACTGGCGACATTGAATTAACCACACAATTTGTGCCCAGTCATGGTCGAACCAAATAGGTTTTATCTACTTGCTTACAGTCCGCAAATAAATACAAATGTCTCGGGAACTTGTTAACCTGACCGTGTATGATAATGCTATCTGATATCATCGTATTATAAAACACTTACATCAATTTGATACGTAGCAACGCGATGGATTATGCAGACAGTTTAATTGTTTGACGCATGGCATGCAGCAGGCTTGCCAAAACTTTTTATCTAGAAATCCTGAGGTTTTTTAAAACTTAAGATTTAAAATGCGCGAAGAACGTTTTTAAGTGGAAATTTGAGCATCCGACTTAGTTTCCTCACTTATTTTTTTAAAGTGCAACACATTATTTATGCAAGTAATTGGTTGATAGTTAAATGATAGTTAAAGAAAACAATAGATAACATACTTTAACATGCACACAGATTGTTTGTGTAGGGAGGACTTGGTAATTAAATCCTTAATTAGAAAGACTTCGTTTAATTTATACCATTTTTTTATGAAAGTGCAAATATTCTTCAAGATATTCCTAAACGTAAATAAAGGTATGCATAGCTCTTGAACAAACTATAATCATCGCACATGGCAGCAGCTATTATAGTGATACCAGAAGGAGTCGCCAGTTCCTCACACTTGTTATTTCAATTAGGTTGACCAATTTAAGAAGCCAGATATATATTGCTGCTATGTACTTAATTATGTCCTTAGGTGTTTGTTGTGTATTCAGTCAGTTTATTACCCTGATGACTCCCATTGATTTGGCTGTAAATACACTCCTTTGCATCGCTGACTAGGGAGCGTAACATGGTCAATGCAGGAACTAGCTGATAATCTGTGAAAATATAGCTATTAAATCAAGAACATTTTGTTTTGATGGAAAATCTGGAAATTGCACACTTAAATCGGAGATCCGGATAGCAAATGAAAAATCTGGAGAATCCGGATTTTAACCGGAGATTTGACAGGCCTGGAGATTTGGCAGGCCTGGTGCAGTACTGCATTGCAAAATATGTACGCATCGGGCACAGGGTAGTGTATTAGAATCAGATCGCTACCATACACGCATATACGCGCTATATTTCGTACTACAGCTATTGATGTAGATCCTAACTTTTAGTACGGTGATCCCATCTACTTCGTAGCGTATAGTAACACAATTGCAGATATTTGTAAGTGCTTTAGTTTAAGTAGTTGAACTTGTTTTGGCACATATATATTGATATGATTTTCACATTACCCATACAGCTTTCGTAATTGTTTTTCACAAGTTTGATTCTTTGATGCATAAATTAATGTCTACAAAATATGACAAAGAAATGGAATAACTAGATACAAATAACACAAATTTTGAAACTGACAAGAGAAGCATGATTATCGGTTATTACTTTAATAATCCCAAGTATATTTTTTGTGCTTGAAATTGTCGGAGTTTCATGATAAGTCACAAAAAAAAAAAACAGTTTGTTTATAAATTGCATTGATCTTACCTTTCATACAAAGCACTAATTTGTTTTCGCAATGTACAGATTCCCTAGGAGTAATACTAAAGGCCACACAAAAATGCTTCATAAGAACCAGACGACAATATTAGCAACGACTTCTGTACCAATTCACCCTTGAAACCCACACATAAAAATTGCATATTTCATCGTTAATATCGGATATACAATGTAGCTATTTATATTCCAATATTATTGTTACAACTGTACTAAAAACAATACACTTAAACCCTCTAATAGTATCTGTTAATATATTTATAGCAGGGTCGTCTATTTGGATTGTATTTAAATCTTTGATTGATCAGAATATATCATTAAACTATCCCACAATGACGACTTGTATATATCTCCGATAGGCATCAGTTTGATATTTTACTATATCAGTTTGAAATAACAGTATCGAGTATATCTATACATTGAGTCTCTAGTAACATAAAGTGCTGATGGTCGTTCCAGATTTTGAAAGAGAATAATACCAAACCGCTCAACTTTCTGACGTCAAACCTGTGACCTGTTGCCAATTACTTTAGGTATAAATACTAAATTCACAGAAACAGAAATTAAATCACGCTAACTTACAGGACAGCGCAAACCATTTATAGAATAAAATACAATATCACACCAACATGTGTAATTATAAGATACAAACAACCTACAAGTATGCAAAAACCGCACAACAGAAACTTGCTCCTGGTAATGAAAAACTATCTAACGGATCGCAGCTCGCCAAGGAAACAAACGTTCGACAACCAAGAAGCAGAAACTCAGTCTCATCTATTGATTCAAATTCTAAACTGGAATTCGAGTGCAATACAATTGTGGGAAGTGAAAATATAATAATGAATACTAGGCGACTTGAAGCAAATACAACCACTGATACAGACGATGCATATGAGCAAGGGAGACAAACAACAGCGGCACAACCATACCTTTTAGGATTAAGTGGTCAGAAAATGTCGTGCTTTTACACGTTGTGGAGAAGGACTAACAAATCTAAACCTCTCGGACGAGGCAAAATTGAACTCCCCCGGGCTTTCGTGCGACAAGACAAATACAGACACTGTGGATGTATGACTAGGCATCACTTGAGAGAATGTAAAGACAGCGACTGTTGTGCACCCTGATGATGAGACAGCAGAACTTGTGAAACTTAAAAGATACTATTGATCGGTGGTTAGATACGGACGTCAGCAAGAACATGGTCGTAATAAACGCGAAAAACGGAGTATGGCAGACGAAAAGCCAACTTATGGTACTAAACGCGTCACCAATGAACAGACGGTTACGGACGCGCAATAAACAAGTATAAAAATGAGAACAGTAATATGGCAGACGAAGATAGATCTTATGGAATAAAAACGTCCCCATTGATTGGCGGTTATGTAACATAGACGGTTACGGATGCGCAATAAACGAGTACCATGCGAGAAAATGAATATGGCAGACGAAGATAGATCTTATGGAATAAAAACGTCCCCATTGATCGGCGGTTATGTAACATAGACGGTTACGGATGCGCAATAAACGAGTACCAAGCGAGAAAATGAATATGGCAGACGAAGAACGCACTAGGGTATGCCGAAACCGATTAGGAACATAAACAAATACAGACTTAGTGCTAAACAAACATGATCATTTGGAGATCTACTTGATTTCGGTAGTTTTGGGGTAACTGTTCATTATTTTTAAAGCACATAATTATGTATATCCTGCTGACATGGGTTGTTTAACCATAATACTAGTACATTTATGAACAGTTTGTGTAATGATCTGTTGCAATCCTGACATGTGCAATCTACGTATATGCCGTATATTAAGTCGAGGACATGGATTTTGCGAATATTTCATTTCCTGTTGTTCGAGATTTAAACCTACTTTTACTTGTTTAATCATATAATATAAGCAGTTTGTGTACCGTTGATGTGTAAACTTGACGTGGACAATCTAGATTTGTTAAAATCTATGACATAAGCTGTTTATTTATTGCTATACTGTAATAATAAAATATGCAGATTCTAATAAATATGTCTAGAAAAGGCAGTTATGCAACGTTGTTATTGTTGTTTTGAAATGCATTGTTTTAAAGCGTGTATCTTTACTTTCTTGTCTGTGTGTAGGCTATATATCTGTTGAGGTAGAGCTAATTTAATTCGAATTTTAGCAAACACACTACTGGCATTGTATACTGCCGAACGTTTTACTTGAATGTTTGTTTCTGAATTGTACAACAAATGTTTTCAAACAGTAAATATATTGGCAATTATCAAGACAATTTTTTTAATAAATCAATACATGCATAATTATGTTGATATTTCAAAATAAATAATGCATCATGAACTTATATTATATTTTCTATTCATTCATGTTATCGAATGACTCAAATGCTTATGACGGGAATAAGAAGTAACCCCTTAAGTACAAAATTCTTAACACAATAAACCAGATTTTGTGTGGTTTATTAGTAGATGAAATAACCACTTAATTCACATTTTATCATTGAATTCTGCAACATATTAGAATATCAAAGTCGCCTTGAAGTACATGTATATATAATACCGATCAACTTTAAACGAACTCATACCAATGCGAGAATTTATTCATCTTAATGAAATTAGATGAATTCACATCATAAAAGAGCCATAATAAAAGTACAGGAGCTAGTTGTGTCCAAATAGTGTGTCCGCGGTATACCTGTATAATTACACGTAAAAAAACGTGTTAACCATAACAATAAAAAACAATACGTTTCGTAAATAAAACTGTTATAAATATTAGCCAGGGACGAAATAATTCATTAGGAAAATACATACTCTTCGTTAACTATATGATAACTATATATGGTTACAATTGTTGGAGAGTTATCCTCCTTTTATATGAAACATGAAAGGTGCTGATAAAACATGTAACATGGATCAAAGTCCGCTTAAGATATAAACTTCTCAAAATTGGTAGGAAATAATATAGAAAAACATAAAGGTTTGGACACGGACAATTCTAAATTACCTCCCTTTTAATCGAATATCGTTTGAAATTCAAGTAACTGTAATTCCACGTTAACATTTAATATTTCAAAAACTTCTTGTGCAAACGCATTTGCAGTGGTAAGGCTAGTAAAACATGATGTCAAAATAATTTAAGTTATATTTTAGAATTAGGAACATCAAAAACTGCACTAATGTGAAGTACTATGCAAAATTCTATGTACCAAGTTGTATAAGTGTTATAAAATTTATTTCTAGGAAAATTACTTAACAGCTTTGAAATAAGTTCATGCAATCAGAACAGACGATTTAAACTCGTTATTTTACAGTTCAATCGTATCTCCAATCAAGCGTGAATTAAACAAAACAATGAGAATAGTATAGACATATTCTTTGGTGGGTACTTAGGACTTAGGACTTTAGACTAGTATATATGCAATACTTAGCAGGATACAATATCGTTAGATGTTCCTGTCATCTTAAATTTACAGGAGACAACATCGTTTGATGTTCCTGTTAAAGCCTCAAATACTTCTAACAGGGAGAACATTTGAGTTATGTGTTTCTAGACAGTCGTATCAGCATGCTGGCCTGAATGTACAGGTAAATGACTCCTAAAATATGAGACTGCATTGCATCACTGTATAAGACAGATGGATAATTTATACCAGCATAGTATATGGTATTGAAATTGAATTGAACAAAACTTAATGAAGGAATTGAAAGAAAACGTAATAAAATAATTAAAAACATATACTATGTATGGTCAACTATGGTTTTTAATATAAAAACAAACATAATATAAAACAAGAGGCCCAAGAGGGCCTGTGGACGCTCTACTGGCTCAAGATAAATTTTATGTATAAGGGGCCATAAGTCTTTCAAAAATCATTCAACCAGAACATGGCAATGACAGGTGCAACTAGGCTTAGTACTGATCATCCTCGACAAGATTCGCTGAAATCTGGCAAAGAGTTCAGAAGAGACTAATCTGGACAAAGTTTGTGTATTAAAACATTTAAAGGGTCACAACTCTGCCAAAAATCATTCAACCGGAATATGGCAATGATATGCACAACTAGGCTTGATACTGATCATCCTTGTCAAGTTTCGTCTGTATCCAGCCAGGGGTTCAGGAGAACAAGCCCAGAAAAAAATTGTGGTATCAAAATCCTTTAAAGGGCCATAACTCTGCCAAATATCTGTAAACCGAAACGGGACAATGACATGCACAACTAGGCTTGGTGCTGATCATCCCTGCAAAGTTTCATTGAAATCTGGCGAGGAGTTCAGGAGAAGTAGATCAGAACAAAGTTTGTGTATTAAAACCTTTAAAGGGCCACAACTCCGCCAAAAATCATTCAACTGGAACAAGGCGATGAATTGCATAACTAGACATAGAATTGATCATCCCTAAAAAGTTTCGTTTAATCCGGCCAGGGGTTCAAGAGAACTAGTCAGAACAAAGTTTGTGTATTAAAACCTTTAAAGGGGCTATAACTCCACCAAAATCATTCAACTGGAACACGGTGACTATGTACAACCAGGCTTGGTACTGATCATCCCTGCAAAGTTTCAATGAAATCCGGCCAAATGAAGGCCCTTTCGTCTTAATGAGGCCAAGATATAGCATATTTCAGAAAATCAAGGGCCATGACTGAATCAGACTCCAATGTAAATGGTCCAATCTGGATGGTTTTCGAACTTGTCCAAGCTTTCATTGATATTAACAATCTGGTAAAGTTTCTTAAAGATCGGATGAAAGATGAAGGCCTTATCGTCTTAACGAGGCAAAATATAGGATTTTTAACTAAATCAAGGGCCATAACTCCACTGTTACTGGTCCGATCTGGCTGGTTTTCGAACTTGACCGAACTGTTATTGATATTAACAATCTAGTGATCGCATGAAAAATGAAGGCCCTATCGTCTTAACGAGGCAAAGTATAGCATTTTTAACAAAATCAAGGGCCATAACTCATCTGTTACTGGTCCGATCTGGCTGGTTTTCGATATTGCCTGAGCTGTCATTAATACAAACAATCAGGTAAAGTTTTGTAAAGATCAGATGAAAGATGAAGGCCCTATCGAATTAACGAGGCAAAATATAGCAATTTCAACTAAATCAAGGGCCATAACTCATCTGTTACTGGTCCGATCTGGCTGGTTTTCAGAATTGTCTGAGCTGTCATTGATATAAACAATCAGGTAAAGTTTTATAAAGATCAGATGAAAGGTGAAGGCCCTATCAAATTAACGATGCAAAATATAGCATTTTTAACTAAATCAAGGGCAATAACTCCGCTGTTAATGGTCCGATCTAGCTGGATTTCGAACTTGTCCAAGCTTTTATTGATATTAACAATCTGTGCAAGTTTGGTAAAGTTCAAATAATAAATGAAGGTGCTAGAGTGTTCACAAGGCTTAATATGGCATTTTTCAGCAAAACAAGGGCCATAACTCCGGTGAAATTATTTCGATCTTGCCAGTTTTCGAACTTGTCTGAGCTTTCATTAATATAAAGACACTGGCAAAGTTAAGTAAAGGTCCGATTAATATTGAAGGCCCTAGAGTGTTCACAAGGCAGAAAATAGCATTTTCCAGAAAAAACAAGGGCCATAACTCCAGTGTTACTGATCCGATTTAATTGATTTTCGAACTTGTTTGAGGTTGCATTGATATTAACAATCTGTGCAAGTTTGGTAAAGATCAAATAATAAATGAATGTGCTAGAGTGTTCACAAGGCAGAAAATGGCATTTTTCAGAAAAAATAAGGGCCATAACTCTGGTGTTACTGAACCAATTTAGCTGATTTTCGAACTTGTCGAAGCTATCATTGGTATTAACAATCTGTGCAAGTTTGGTAACGATAAAATAATAAATGAAGGTGTTAGAGCGTTCACAAGGCAGAAAATGACAATTGTCAGAAAAAACAAGGGCCATAACTCCGGTGTTACTGATCCGATTTGTCTGGTTTTCGAACTTGTCCGAGCTTTCATTGATATTAACAATCTGTGCAAGTTTGGTAAAGATCAAATAATAAATGAAGGTGCTAGAGTGTTCACAAGGCTTAATATGGCATTTTTCAGCAAAACAAGGGCCATAACTCCGGTGAAATTATTCCGATCTGGCTGGTTTTCGAACTTGTCCGAGCTTTCATTGATATAAAGACACTGGCAAAGTCTCGTAAAGATTCGATTAATAATGAAGGCCCTAGAGTGTTCACAAGGCAAACGTTAACAGACGGACGGACGACGGACGGACAACGGACGGACGACGGACGGACAACTCGCCATCCCATAAGCTCTGCTGAGGGAAAATCTTGACTTTATTTTACATTATATTTGCTGCATCAACTAGCATCATAGACTTTATAGGTATATGATAACATATAGTTTTTATTTTAAATATATAACTATTAGTTAATTTATTATGTCTTGTACAGTTTGTATGCAGATAAATACAGTACTTCTTGGGTGTATCAACTTTGCCAACACGTGCATGGTCAATAATGACTACAAACTGTGATAATTGCCCATTAATCTGCAACACTACCAGCCTTCCCTGTCAGATGTATATGGGGGTTTAAGGGTCACAGGATAAACCATCCGATTAGATGTTCCTGTTAAGGTTATAGGGTCATGTTAACAGGCAATCGCTCAACAATGAGAACACTTTAAATACAGATACGCTCAGCGGTGATTGTCCTAGTTAGGAAGGCCAGGGGAAGGTGAACATTAGATGTGCTCTATTCAGGGCTTAGTGTAACGTAGAAGAAATAAACTGAAAAGTCCCGAAATTGTTGCTTTGCTTGAGCAAAACGGTATAATTGTATTTACTGAAACATGGTCCAATTATTTAATAGATTTTCATGTTGATAATTTTGATGAATTTGTTCTTCATCGAACTAAGAAAAAACAAAGATGCAAACGTGAGTCTGGTAGAATTATTATTTACATACGTAGTGAACATGTGCAAGTGATAGTCTATTTTTAAATAGTGAAGATGATATTATATGGGTTAAAATTAGCGGAACTAAACTAAAAATTGAAGGTGATTATGTTATGTTATACCTCAAGGTGGTAGTAGTAGACAGACACTCTATGGTTGAAAATGGAGTTTTTGCTAGATTGTTAGACTCTATTGTTTCTATACATAATACTACAAATGGTCAATGTCACATTTTACTCGGGGGTGATTTTAATAGCAGAACATCTGATAATGCTGATTACGTAACTCATGATTCCGACTTTAATAACGATGAACTACCGGATGATTATAAAACCGTTTAACGGATAGCTTTTTACCGAGATATTCACAAGATATTGGGCATTTAAATAGTAATTGTACAATAATTCTTGATTTATGTAAGCAGACTGGGCTTCGAATATTAAATGGTCGCGTTGGTGATGATGCAGGGATTGGAAAATATACTTTTGTTGGAAGTAGAGGCAGTAGTTTGGTTGATTATGTATTAGTTTCTGAATCTATTTTCTATAAAATCTCCAGATTCGTTGTTGAAGATCCGAATATTTTAACAGATCATTGTATTATTAAATTTGTTTTAGAAAGTGAAGTTGATTCTTATAATGAACAGCCCGATGAAAATATTGAAAATAAAGATACAAGTTCTGAAACGGATTGTAAATTTTTAGATAGCAAATATGTTTGGAATAGTGAATCTATAGATGATTTTGTAACATCCCTGGATTCAGACCATGATGTATCCCAGTTGAATGCATTAAAGGTGAATATAAATAATAGCGTCGATGAAAACGATATTAATACTGTAGTTAACGAATTTGTAAATGTTATTGAAAGCGTTGCTGATCCTTTATTTAAGAAGACACTATCTCGCAATGATACAAACCAAACATTTAATTATTGATTAGCTAGCCCATGGTTTAATGGTGATTGCGATGAGAAAAGGAGATGTTTTATGAGCAGTCTAAATAAATACAGGGAGTGCAGAGATGATGTTAACAGGTTAAATTTAGTAAGATCAAGATCTGAGTATAACAATATAACTTGAAAAAGTCCAGACTCTATTGTGCCCATCGCGTCAGGTATACCTTGACGTGTTCGTTGGCGGACGGACTATAAACCTTAGAACTACACACACACACACGTAGAATCACTTACGATTCTGAAGTAACAAACAAATTAAAGAAAAGTCGTTTTAAAAATGCAAAGTTGTACTGGAAGATGTTGGAAGAATTAATCGGCATTAAAACGCCTAATGTTAGTATATCTGTATTTGAACAATATTTTAAATGTATCAATGATGATATATATATATAGATGATGATATAATAGACTTTAATGAAAAGTATGTTAAAAATGGATTCCAAATTATTTTTGAAGAGCTGAATATTGAAATAAGTCATACAGATGTACTGAAAGCAATTTCCCAACTTAAAAATGGTCGTAGTTCTGGACCGGATGGATTATTAAATGAATTCTGTGTACACGGTAAACACACATTTATTACTATACGTTTACCATTGTTTACCAAAGTTTTTGAAACAGGATATTTTCCGGAAATATGGTCAGACGGTTACATAATACCACTACACAAAAAAGGTAGTCTTAATAATCCTGAGAATTAAAGAGGTATTACTTTGTTAAGTACTTTAGGGAAATTATTTACACGTGCGTTGAACAATCGATTAAATGATTGGTCGGAAAGTTACAATGTTTATATTGAAGCACAGGCCGGTTTTAGGAAAAATATGAGCACTGTAGATAATGTTTTTGTTGTGCATGGGATTATTACTCATATGATAAATGCGGGCAAAAAGTTGTATTGTGGTTTTATTGATTTTACAAAGGCTTTTGACTATGTAGTAAGAGACAATTTATGCATGAAATTAATCAAACTTGGTATTAGGGGTAAAATTTTAGATATTATCAAGTCTATGTATAAATGTATAAAATCACGAGTAAAGCTTTCAAATAAGCTCAGTGAAGACTTTACATGTGTTTTAGGAGTACGTCAAGGTGAAATTTGTCCCCATTACTTTTTTCAATGTTTATAAATGACAAAGAAGAAGAATTTATCTTAAAAGGTTTTGATGGCATTGACGTAGATATGATCAAAAAATGTATTGTGCTATATGCTGGTGATATTGTGATTTTTTCAGAAACTGCACAGGGTTTACAGAAAGGATTTGACATTCTTCTTGATTACTGTAAGCGCTGGAAATTGAAAGTAAATGTAGTGAAAACAAAGGTTATGGTTTTTAGGAAGGCTGGTCCATTAGCTGGGGATGTTCGATTCACCTATGATGATAATTTAATAGAAATTGTTAAATCTGTTTCATATCTGGGAATTGTTTTTACTCAAGGTGGATCTTTCCATGAAACACAATGTACATTAGCTGGTCAGGCTCAGAAAGCAATATTTAAACTAAATAGATATCTATACAAATTTACAGATATCACTTTACAGCATAAACTTGATTTGTTCGAAAACTTATTGTTCCTATTCTAAATTATGGCTCTGAGGTTTGGGGATTTGTAACAGCATTAACTATAGAACGAGTGCTTACACAATTTTGCAAACGAGTATTACAGGTAAAACGGTCAACACAAAACGATTTTATTTATGGCGAATTAGAAAGAACGAGTCTTGTAACGCAGAGATATATTAAAATAATTACGTATTGGCTGAAAATATTGACGTTAATGAAAATAAGTATATACGCCATGTTTACGATATGGTGATAGTGGATGCTGAGATATATCCAAATAAAAAGAATTGGGTAAAAGTGTTAAAAAACTTGTTAGAATCACTTGGTTTTTATCATGCATGGTTATTTCAAGGGGATGGCAATATGGAATTGTTTTTATAGTGTATAAAACAAAGAATAAATGATAAATTCATTCAAAATTGGCATAAGAGAATTCTAGTAGGGCAAATTTTTATAAACTGATTGTTGATTATAATTTTGATCTTAAGCCATATCTAAAACTCGTAAACATACCAAAGTTTAGACAGGCAATATCAAAGTAACGTGTGTCCTCTCATACCCTTGAAATAGAAGCTGGAAGATGGCAAAAACCAGTCAGTAAACCAATACATGAAAGAACATGCGTCGTCTGCAATACACTTGAAGACGAATATCACTGTGTTATTGAATGTAGCATGTTTAATGAAATAAGAAATCATTACATAAGTAAATATTTTTGGAAAAGACCTAACATGATCAAATTTTTAGAACTTTTTTTATATATAAAGTCTTTGAAATTAGAAAATCAATGGTATATAAGTAATACATTTACAATAGCCGTTTTTGTTGTTTTTTGTTATTCTAAAGTTTCATGTTTACGTTATATTTAAGTGTATATTTGTTTATTACAAACTATGTATATACATTTGTGTACTAGTTAGAAGCTTTCCATTTATCACGTTAGTTAAATCTAATATTATATATAAATTAATATAAATATGTACATGAACATATTAGCGATTCAATGTGATGGTTCAGTCACCTTCTCTGCATAGATTGCGGTGAAAGCAAAATAACAACAACATTAACTGCTAAAGTATTAATTGTTACCCTTATACATATGAATACTTTTCTGTTACTTATGTTAGTTGTTGGTATAATGTTGTATATATATTTCACTATCGCTGTCAAGTTTATATGTATTTGTTGTATCCTCACGGGTCTAATGACCCATTGGAATTATCTGAATAAACACATATTTGATATTATGTAAGATTTATGTATTACCAGTCTTTAGTTAGGGATAAATAAAACTTAAGCACATTGATTGTAGTTAATTTCGTCATATTAAGTTGTATAATAAAAGATATTGAACATATTTGCGACTTTGTTGTCTTCTGAATGCACAAACAAGACACACCCGAGTACGAGCCTAGGGAGGAAGCAGCCTCTCCCTTGGGACAACGCCACTGTGCCTGGTTCCTGCCAAGCAACCTGAAACAGTCTTGTTTATATTGGCATAATTTGCCATAGACAAGTAATGGCAGTGCGTTCGTCGGTCACACACGTACAAAACGTCTACAAACGGCTCGGCAACGTCTTCTAAGCTTATTTCGAGTCTGTCCATGAGAAGGGAAGGATACATAGGATCTGTTTGTTTGAATGGTGTTTGACGTCATTTTTAGCCCATTTAGGCGATATAAGACGGTCAAATTGTATGTGGTAGAGGCAGACCATCTCATTTTTCAAGGGTACTGTATACCTCCCACCATCCGTAAGAATTGACACTTTCTCGCTTAGAAGTTGAGCTGGCTACATAGGAATCCCGGGAACCTTGTCCTACTCGAACTATCCGTATTATATAATATTAAAAGTATATCGTGCTTTCCACTGGGCCAAGACCTTGTTTATTGTTTCGTCATAGTAATGTTTGTTTTCTCCGTAAACCTTATAAATGCACATGCAACACATTGCAAAAAGTCTGAAAAGTTCTCACTAGGGCGCTAATCTCTCTAACACTTCTCGAAATGTGTATATCTATGGAAGGGTTGGAGAACTGGTCTATACTCTAAGTCTCGGAGAACCGGTCTATGCAAGGGTCGGGGAACCGGTCTATGGAAGTGTCGAAGAACCGGTCTATGCAATGGTCGGAGAATCAGTCTATTGAATTGTCGGAGAACCGCTCTATGCAAGGGTTTTATGTGGTTATAGGGTCAGATTTAAACTTGACATATATTGATATTTCCGATCCTAAAGGATCAAAACATAAGGAATGAGCCTAAAACTGAACAAGAGGCCCAAGAGGGCCTGTGGACGCTATACTTTCTAAAGATAAAGTTTAAAGTTGAAATCCAGCCAGAGGTTCAGGAGAACTAGTCTGTACAAAGTTAGTGTATTAAAACATTTAAGGGGTCATAACTCCGCCAAAATTCATTCAACCAGAACACGACAATGATAGGTGCAACTAGGTTTGGTACTGATCTTCCCCACCAAGATTCGTTGAAATCCGGCAGGGAGTTCAAAGAGACTAGTCTGGACAAAGCGTGTCTATTAAAACCTTTAAAGGATCATAACTCTGCCAAAAACCATTCAACCGGAATATGGCGATGATATGCACAACTAGGCTTGACACTGATCATCTTTGTCAAGTTTCGTCGAAATCCAGCCAGGGATTCAGGAGAACTAGCCCGGAAAATGTGTGTGTATCAAAAACCTTTAAAGGGCCATAACTCCGCAAAATATAGGTAAACCGAAACGCGATGATGATATGCACAGCTAGTCTTGGTGCTGATCATCCCTGTAAAGATTCGTTCAAATCGGGTTCAGGAGAACTAGTCAGGATAATGTTTGTGTATTAAAACCTTTAAATGGCCATAACTCCGCCAAAATCATTCAACGGGAACGCGGTCACGATATGTACAACCAGGCTTGGTACTGATCATCCCTGAAAAGTTTCACTGAAATCCGGCCAAATGAAGGCCTTTTCGTCTTAATGAGACCAACATATAGCGTATTTTAAAAAATTCAAGGGCCATAACTCCGGTGTAAACGGTCCAATCTGGCTGTTTTTCAAATTGTCGGAGCTTTCATTGATATTAACAATCTGGTAAAGTTTGGTAAAGATCGGATGAAAACTGAAGGCTGTATCGTCTTAACGAGGCAAATATAGCATTTTTAACTAAATCAAGGGCCACAAATCCGTTGTTACTGGTCCGATCTGGCTGGTTTAAGAACTTGTCTGAGCTTTCATTGATAGTAACAATCCGGTAATGTTTGGTAAGATCGAGATAAAAAGAAGGCCCTATCGTCTTAACGATGCAAAATACAGCATCTTTAACTAACTCAAGGGCCATAACTCCGCTGTTACTGGTCCGATCTGGCTGGTTTTCAAACTTTTCCGAGCTTTTATTGATATCAACAATCTGGTAAAGGTTGGTACAGATCGGATGAAAAATGAAGGCCCTATCGTCTTAACGAGGTAAAAGTTATTAGACGCCGGACAGACGACGGACGGACGACGGACAACACACCATCCCATAAGCTTTGCTGGCCCTTGGCCAGTAGAGCCTACAATCATTCTGCACAGTACTATGTGCTATAATTCTAAGCTACGCACATGGGTTAATTTAAGAATGTTAAGCCTAATTAGTGCCGTCGGTTAATTTTATTCAAACTCTGTTGTGAATTTAAATTGAGACCCGAACAACACCGGTGCTAACGCCATATATTACATATTTGTCTGTGATTTGTATAGGAAATACTGGGAATAAAAAAGCAATATTTACTCGTTGCTGCATTTGTAGTCTTTTCGTCCTGTCGTCTTTTCGTTCTGTCGTCTTTTCGGAGGCGAAATAACGAAAAGACGAAAAGACGACAAATGGCAGAAATCAGCCACCATAAGTTGGCCGCCGTATCCTTGGCGAGCGAGCATAAACAGCTTTCAGTAGAAAAAAGTAAACGGCTCTTTTTAGGCTACACATAACTCTAGAATGGCTGTGGTTGATAATCACTATACGCTAAACGTAACTAAATTACAAAACACAGCCAACCAAATACCAATTTTGTCATTACATTTAAAAACTAATCTGAGTAACACGACGACAGATCGAGGATTGTAACTATATATAAATAACGAACAAGATACAATAGTGTGCGTTGACCCTCTCGAGACGAAATTAATCATCCACTAATCTTGATCACGATTATGTTTGGTGTGTATAAACAGTATAGGCAAAGGTGGAATCACTTAACGTCGATGATCTTAACAAGATAATTCCATATAAATCAAGAATCTTGGAAGATTATATTCAGTGCACTAAACAGACTTGTGAAAAAAGCTTATTTTATTATCTTGTATCGAAGAACAATGCATGAATTTAAGATTGCCCTACCACTCCTGGGGAATATGTACGCAGCGAGTACAGAAGTATTATAGTGCATTAGAATCAGATCGCAAGCGTACACGCGTGTATTATGCGTATCATATAAACGCTATATTTCCTATACAGCTATTGATGTAGACGCTTAATTTAGTACGGTGATCCCATCTACTTCGTAGCGTACAGTAACACAATTGCAGATAGTTTCTAAGTGATTTAGTTTAAGTAGTAGAAAATTTGTTGTCACTTGTATATTGGTATGACTTTCACATTACCCATACAGCTTTGGTAATTGTTTTTCAAAAATTTGATACTTTGATGATTTTATACATAATTTCTTCAAATTATGACAATTAAATTGAATAACTATATGTAGATACAAATAGCACACTTTACGAAACTGAAAAGATAAGAATGATTATCGGGTATTACTTTAATAATTCCAAGTATAATTTTTGTGTTTGAAAATGTCGATTGTTCATGATAAGCCACACAAGATAAACACCGTCAAAGTTTGTTTATAAATTGCATTGATCAAACCTTTCGTACTATGTACTAACCTGTTCTCGCAATGTACAGATTCCCCAGGAGTGCCTACCCTTAACCCGTATAGTAATAACACATAGTAAACAAGCAAGGTTTTACGCAAGCGTAAAATAGCTGCCGAGAGACATCAAGTCACAGGTGTTAAAACAATATTGAAAAACAATAAATGTTGTCACGGAGACATAAACACACCAGTTTTTTCTTACATTCTTCCCGATTTTTACCAAGCATTTTACCTTCCTATCAAGCATTTTGAATCAATGTGGGCGACCTCGCATCTTTCTGTTCAAATACCTTGACATGCCTTTCATATTGATTACAATTCACAATTGTAACACGACGTGCTAGAAGTACACATCAGCACAGAAATGTCAGAAATACAATTGTACACAGGTAAAGGATACATGTGCGTTAGCGTGTGCATTACAATACATATACACTGTTCACTGTTACTATGTGTTATTATAAGTTGCATTATCGAAGTAAAAAATGTAAAGGAACTGTTGCTAACTTACCATTAGCAAAAATGAAAACCATAATAATGAAAATTTAAAAAAAAAGAAAAAAAAAGGAAATCAGCAGACTTGAACCCTGCCTTCCCCGGCACTAACCTACATGCTACATTCAGTAGACTGGTTTACGAAAACGTCATTTCATCAAGTGAAACGGTAACCTTTCAACATTACGAAATATGTGTTTATACCATTCAAGTTTTTCAGACGAGTTCTCTAGGAATTCAAGTTGTAAAGCATGCTTATAGCCACTTACATGAGTCACAGTCTGTTAACCATAGACAGATATAAAACCCATATAAAGGGTCAGCTGCCTTCGGCAGCTGAACAATCAGTAAAAGCAAATAAGATCCGCAATTGTATTCAAAGAGTAAAATGTACGTTATGTTCAGGCATGGTTGGGAAAGAGTATTGCAACGTTACACCGCCCCCACCCCACCTCCCACACCCATCCTCACCCCATGCCCCATAAATCAAAATATTTTGAACGCTGAAGATATAAGCTATTTTAAGGAGTTTGGGGGTGTCCGGGAGTGTACATGGGTGTTCGGGCGTGTTTAGACGGACCGCACAATCGCACTTGGTCAGCCATGTTCCCATTTTGTCATTACATTTTTAAACCGTAATCGGAGTAATACGATGACAGATCGAGGATTGTAACTACATATAAAATAAAGAACAGGATACAATAGTTTTGCGTTGACCCTCTCTTTGTTCTTGCTATTGTTGTTATCTCCCTTGGTGTGTGTGGCACGGGTTTTGGTCGCGGACAAAATAATTTGAGAAAATGTGGATTTAAATACGTTTTTATAAAAGAAAGACGTCAGAAAATATATAATAATTGCATTCCTACTTGAAAAGAATTGGAATGAATATTTGATATTTATATTTATTTACATTATGTCACCATGAATGGAAGAAAGATTGTATTATTCATTTTGTAGGCTTTAAACTACTGTAATGGTTTCATGCTGAATAAAATTATGTTATGTAATGTTATGTTTAATTTAAACTACCACTAATCTTGATCACGATTATATTTGTTGTGTGCCTATATTTAGAAACAAGGTCGCAGTCTATTTTTAGTAATATTTATAGCATACTTTTTCGAGTATATGCGATATATACTGCTTCTCGAGGGCCGCAGGCCCGAGAGTGCAGTATAAATCGCATGTTTTGTACCTTAGAAATTGCCGGTAATTGACATTTTGATTGACAGGTTGTGTGTAAACTTACAACTATGCGCGTGTACAATGGAGTAGGCCATGGTATAAGTGCCGAATCTGTCATTTATAGCACGGCTGAAATATACCGGCATTTATAGCACGGCTTAGGTTCAGATCTTCAGGTTTATGAAAAATATATAATAAGCAAGAACAAAGGAAAACCATTACAGCTATGGTACAAGAAACATTATAGACACATTTGGAATCACTGAACGTAAGTACATACACATCAAGAAACGTAAGGGATTATAGTGCACTAAACCACAGACCTAATAAATATGTCTGTGACTATACAGGCTTGTGAAAAAAAAACATACTTGTATATAACGTGAAAGTAAGATTGCCCTATGCTTAAACCGTATAGCAAACAATACAATGGAAAATAACTCAACCATTATAAAATCTGAAAATAAAATACATTTTAAAAATAAAAAATGTATCATAGTTTTTTATTTATAGTTTATTAAAGTCTCGTCATAGTACAATAGTATATACAATAAAACATTACACATAATTTTAACTATGCCATTCTAAAAGAATTACAAGAGACTATATGCAATTAAATTTCACATTCACAACAATAAAACAATATGATAGACATTTAACGTATTCGATTGGTCCTGGATATATTGCACCAGCCGTGTCACACATCTGACTCACTACTGAAGCAATACCCCAAAGGGATCAATCGCATAGGCTTTTTTTTATATATATATATGTTATATATTTCAACCATGGTTATATTAGATAGGGCAGTCCCCACGCTTAATACACCATAGAAGACATATACTAGGATTTCTAAAATTATGATTGTAGATGCATTATAAATGCATTATATGCATTCAGTATATATGCATACAAATTTAGTTTTTATTTATAGTTAAAACATAGTTAAACCACAGCAAACAAAACATGTATTAAAAAAATTATATATATTTATGTAAATAATAGGTATATTACATACCCTAAATTGTAAAACAGACAACATGCTTTATAATTTTCACAGAACTGCTATTTACTATGTATATAAAACAGCATTCCGTTTTTGAAGGATGTTAAAACAGATTTTAGTAGTGATGATATCAGCAAAAGCAAATAAGATCTGCAATTGAATTCAAAGTGTAAAATCTATGCATAGCATTATCTATCCAGATTATTTCTATATTATTATTTTATATTAAGTTATGATATCAACTATGCAATGAAGTACGTAGCTAGCTGCAGGTCATTATCTTACACGTAACTTGGAATGTGGTAGTTAGCAATACAAACGTCTACACCGCCTGAAACGGTTGCACCAAGAAATGTATTTCTTTCTTTCTATTGGTACTGCACACTGTCCTATAGGACCATAATGGCAGGAAGGGTGGTGGCATGTTAAACATATTTACATATATCCAAATATCTAAAAGGGGGAAAAAAAGAAGATATTTGTCTACTGACTGGGCCACCGATTAAAACTATTTACAGGAAGTAGGTCAGAGGTTTAACTGGTAACCTCTGCCTTAGTAGTCTCGATCATCCAGACCTCTCGCGAGACTTCTCTCAAAGAAGTCCAAACGATGGTCTGGAGTAAAGCTTCTTTAAATTTTTTGACATCAAAACGAGGTGTGGACAAAAAAAATCACCGGCCTCTGATTGGTCAACTTCAGTTTGTTATGGAAATCCGTGGGAATCACCCCTTACGTCACGACGGCGTCAAAAAATACGTGACGTTACGCGCAATGTTGTGTAATAAAATTACTCCAAACAAAGTCAGCGGATCACGATTAATGCTAAAAATTCAATTTTAAACATCATTTTGTAAGATTATATTATGTTTTTAGAGAAACTACAGTAAAACGAAGTTTATTGTATATTTAATAAGGACGTACACACATCCCATTGGAACTAATGTTGCGCGTAATTCAACGTGCACTTTGATGTTGCAATCAAAATGACGTCACGTCACAGTCAGTTTTGACGGTTGGCGCCGTCTATCGGTCAACATTGTTAAACAACAGTGAGTCCAGACGCTCGCTAGCGCTCGCAGTCAGCTTGAGTGTGTCTGGATGATAGAGACTACTGCCTTAGTGCTTAAATTTGAACCCGTCTACTGTCTCCACGGAGACAGTTGCGGGGCTGAGATTATTCCACAGTGGAATTGTTCTCGGGGAAGTATTAGTTACTAAATACATCTGTGTAGGCACTTGGTCTGATGTATTGATACTCATGATTCGCTCTCATTCTTCTGGAGGTGGGTTTTGGGAGGTGGGTTTTTCTTTATGACCAGATCGTTGTGTATTTTGCATAAGATTAAGAGGCTCGTTTGATTGCGACGGGATTCAAGGGTGGGCCATTTAAGATCACTGAGCATCTCCCCCACGACATTAGTGTTGTGCCATCCTTTAAATGACCATCTTGCTAGGTTGACGCCAATCATCTGGAACAACACCTTGACTGATTGATGTGTTAAAAATGATTGTAAGGATGTCGGATATCTCTATGCTGCATTCCTAAAGGACACGCGCATTGAGATTTTCTGGTCCAGCCGCCTTGTTAACATTAAGTTTGTTAATGAGTTTTTGGACACCCTTCTGTTCAACTGTATTGTCTTTCATAGGGGAATACGGACTTTGGCCTTTATTTGGGGGCGGGGGCGTGGGGTTGGAGGTGGGGGGGGGGGGGATCGGCGGTTGGACATCCTTCTGTTCAACTGTATTGTCTTTCATAGGGGAATACGGACTTTGGCCTTTATTTGGGGGTATATCTATCGGTTCTTCTGTAAAAACAGACTTGAATTGATCATTTAGGATTTTTGCCTTGTCCTTGTTACTTGTTTTAAGAATTCCTTCTTGTCGGAGGGAGGCAATTCCAGTGGATTCCGTTTTTAGACGTTTTATGGAAGTCTACACCTTCTTCTGCCTCCACCACAAAAACTCGACCGTCATATATAACCTTGCATGTGTTGAAAATGACGTAAAACAGCATACAAACAAACAAACAAACAAACACTTTCTTAAAGTGATATTTTAATACACACGGGATACTTGCGTATTCTGTACGTGTCGGTATCTACTGCTACTGGCGAGAGGGCGTTTAACGTTATTCTGTGGGTTACAACATATGCTGTGAGTTAAAACATATTTAAATATTCAACAATGACAACATAAAGGCTATCCGACTTTGCCATTATGCACGTTTAAACGAACATTTCTCTGGACTTTGACACACTTTTGAGCGTTTTCTTGCCAAATAAATAACGAATTTAATAATTAAAATAGGGGTTAAAATTCAACGATTAAATTCCAAAAACAATAAAATATATGTTTACGCTTCAAAGAATAATTTAAAAAAATATAATATTTTGTTTCATACTGGTTGTTATAAGATGTCCCTTATGTTCAGACAGGGTTGGAAAGGGTACTGCAACGTTACACCACCCCTCTCCCTCACACCCATCCGCACCCCCTCCCCCCACCCCTCTCCCTCACACCCATCCGCACCCCGGTAATATGCCATGACCCATCAATCAAAATCTTTTAAACGATGAAAGCACATACGTGTAAATATATTGTTGTTGTTTTATGAAATAAGAGCTTAACATTGTTTTGTATGATCATATTTGTTCTTGTCAGAAAGATGTCTAGATAACAATCGATTAAATGTTCACTGTGGCTGTTTATCAAGGACCTTTAAACGAAATTACCTTATTATCTTTATATAGGTTTTGTGTTTGTCTATGGTTAACAGACTGTGAATCATGTAGTTTACGATAAGCACGCATTACAACTTCAATTCCTAGTGAACTCGTCTTATAAAACTTGAATGGTATAAACGCATATTTTGCAATGTTCAAAGGCTACCGTTTTAATTGCCCCTTATAAAAAATCATTTTTTGTTAATTTTGTGGTAGGAGTTTTCCATATGTATTTTGAGGTTGTTGAATCAAATCTCGATTGAAAAAAAATTTACAGCAGAATCCCCACCTAAAAAAAAAAATAATCATAATTTGTTGATTTCGTGTTTATTCATTGATTTGACTAAAATTCTGATAACAAATCAACAAATTTATTTTGTATTAAAGAAACATTTTATAATTATAAAGATTACAAAAAAAAAAAACACAATCAGACTATTTTTGCAATTTGGGTGTAATTTTGATAACTATTAAAAAATGTAAACTTGCAATCTTCACTACCCCTATTTTAAAAAAGTTTTAATAAATCAATAATAAATCACCATTTATGGATGGCTGTGTATTTTGGGGTCGTTCTGCTGCAGTTCGAGGTAAAAAAAAAATTACAACAGAAACCCCAAAATACATATATATCATGTCAAGGTATTTGAACAGAGAGAAGCGAGGTCGCCCATCTTGATTCAAAATGTTTGGTAGGAAAAACAGAGGGTAAAAATTGGGAATGGTGTCTGGTAATAAAAACGGTCGTGGCGTGTTTATGTCTCCGTCAAAACATTTTTTTTCAACATTGTTTTAACACCCGTGATTTCATCTGTTTTTACGTTAAATTTTTGTTTCCATTTATATGTTATGTTTAAATTATGCTAAATGTTAAATTTGTTTCCAGAGTCAAGATATATGCTATTTTCTCCCGGCAGCTATTTTACGCTTGCGTAAAACCTTGCTTGTATCATCTGTAATAAATATATGTGCTGAAACGATGGATACGTTAAAGGCAACGAAATCAAACCAGACAAGAAAGTAGGCTTGGTATTTCATGAGAGGAAATTGATAGCGACAGTGATTAGGCTCTATGATCTCAAATGATGAGTAAGTAATGACTCTTCTGAATTGTAGCACGTGAAGACTTTTCACCACCGCCATACTAAAACGGAGAAAGTAGCTGGTTCAGTTTTACTAAGCCTGCTCATGAGAGGTAATGCAGGCCCATAGCTACGCTGATGCACACCCACCGAGGCAGTTGCCTTGGTAGAATTTTGGAAATGTACATACTTTACATATAAACAACTTCAGTATCAAAAAATAACCAATCATTGGAAAAAAACACGTCTTGCTTCGAACTGAAAATTCACTTAAACGCAGGAAATCGCATGTAGAAACCAAATCGTGGGTGTGAGGGAGTGGGTGGGGGAGTTGGGGCGCAATGTTCATGCCACCGGAGCTCCAAATAAAGGGATTTGCCTCGGTTAAATTTTAGAGCTGGCTACCGACCTGCAGTGTAAGATGCAATACCTTTCAAACCCACTAGACCGGCTTGAGTGGTAGTCTTCGTCTAGAATGATCTCATGGTTTAATTACACTTAATCAACCGGATGTGCTCGCCTGGTGTAGTAGAAAGGAGTTCTATATCAAAGAGTCCTAATCCTTGTTTTCTTAAACTTTTTTCAATGCTTTTTCCAGTTATTTTGTGGCTGTTATTGTATTCTGGACATGTTATTGATATTTTAAAATGCAGCTCATCATGTTTTTGACAGTTTTTTATATACATTTTAAAAGCGAAAGTAGACAGGTATGCAATTGCAAGGGGTAAAAGTAGTGTTGGCCCTGTGTTAGTATACAGCTGAAGAAAAATTTCTTAGAAGATATTCAACCCCATCCCACCCCCACACCACACCCTCCCCCACTCACATTTCCTTGTTGATGTTTAAAAAAGCAGACATGTTTATTTGAATGATAAAGTAAGTTTCACAGAATTCTAACCAGGTTTGAGATTTAAACAGGTTGTCAACATTCTCACTTTTCTATGGAAGGGACGTAGAGAACCATTTACGTTATTATAACCTCAAAGGAAATGTAATAACAACAATGATTCATGGCACGAGATGACGTGCAGCCGCCACACAGCAGTTATTTTAAATGATTTATCGATTTATTTATCATATTTACAAATAATTATTTATCATAATCTACAAATGATTTATTTATCATAATCTACAAATGATTATTTATCATATCTACAAACATGGCTTCATACCCACTCGTTTCATTGTTTCCTTGGCTTTACTTCACTAAGTTAAGACTTAATGGCGTTCTTTTTGCGTGCCATGTTTTTATAAAGAATCCTTCACATTGATTGATGTTTTTTCGTATTTTGTTTGATGTTCTTACTGTATATATATATATATATATATATATATATATAGTGTGTGTAAGCGATAAAAGTTGCACTGAATGTTTCATGCTGAAATAAACATAATTTGTTTGATTGTAAGTTCGGATATTAATAATAACCACCACGTTACAATAATTAACAGCTGACGTGTGTACAGCCTAGCAACTCATCTAAACACAAGTGTGATACACCCACGCCTTTTGTTCCCATAGAGTTAATACAACTTGATACAACTGACAAACTGCACCGGTTTACTAATAACCAATACAATACAGTACAAATATTTTATTTCAGTCTCACCCTTTTATAACATACAGTTACAAATAAAAGTATTACAAAGTATACATGATATTTATAAAAGCAATCAGAGTGGCTCTACATAGAGCTATGAGAGACTATTAAAACTTAGTACATTGCAAGAAACATTCATACTATTTTCTAATTAAGAGTTTATAAAAATGCTTAAATGCATATATTTACATTTTCATCACAGCATTCACATACATGACACAACTTAAAGCAAATTAAAATACATAGTTATATGAATTGTGATAATTGTTCTTAAAAGTACAACAAAACTGTTCAATACGCTTTGAATAAAATACTTGAGAGTAAATATCTAAAAGTATAACGTCATCAGATCCTATATACATATTTACATTTAAGATATCATTTATACAGTATATATAACCACAGGTCGTGACTATTACCATAACTGGGATTGTAAGCGTGACATAAAACCGTTAAACTATTCTCAAGTTCTTAACGTAGAGAAACGTCTATAGAGCACATAGTGCCAGACAATCACATACATTGGCTATTTCGAAAGAAAAAAAAGAAAAAATGTAGAAAAGTGAGGGGATAATTTGTGCTTGACTGTGTGTTTTGTTTTGTGTTTTTTTGTTGTTGTTTTTCGGTCTCCAGTTTTGGAGACCCATTTATTCTCTCCGTCTAATGATGTACGAGGGGTCGAGGAGGACCATCCTCTCGGACACCTTACAACATTGAGTAATACTTGTAGCATGGTCACTGAAAATTCCCTTTGTTATAGCACAGATGTAAAGGACCATCCTCTCGTACACCTTACAACAGGAGGACCATCCTCTCGTACACCTTACAACAGGAGGACCATCCTCTCGTACACCTTACAACAAGAGGACCATCCTCTCGTACACCTTACAACAAGAGGACCATCCTCTCGTACACCTTACAGCAGGAGGACCATCCGCTCGTACACCTTACAACAGGAGGACCATCCTCTCGTACACCTTACAACAGGAGGACCATCCTCTCGTACACTTTACAACAGGAGGACCATAAGCTCGTACACCTTACAACAGGAGGACCATCCTCTCGTACACCTTACAACAGGAGGACCATCCTCTCGTACACCTTACAACATTAAGTAATAGTTGTAGCATGATCACTGAAACTTCTCTTTGTCATGTAACAGTTGATACCTGTTATTTTTATAGAAATAAATAGCGATCAAGTCAAAAATGACTGGACTGGTGTAAAATTATATTTTAATGCAAAGCGACCATTTCACCTGCGATCGAGTTGGTGAGTTTTGGTAGAGCAGTCCACTTTAAGCTACACTCGCCAATACACGCTGAGCTAAAATAGGCGACTTTACTGCACCAGAATACAGCTTTACGAATTAGAAACTAAAACAGCTGCCTGGAAGATGAATCTTGCAGCATTTATGTAAGAATAATTTGTTTAAGAAGAGTGCCTTATTTAAAGTGATTTTATTATGGGGGTTTTTCTTCGTGATAATTATTAATGATCTTTTTTTTTTCTTATAAATGTTTACACGATGACAAATTTTTAAATTGAAAATGGAGTTTAGGCCAAAATAAAATAAATATCTGGTTCAGGTCCACATTAAAGGTCTTCATCATGATCCCTGCATTGTTTCAGGTGCCATCTCGCTCACATCAAAAGAGCAGTGGCAGAAAGACAATAAACGTGGCTCCAGCGTAAATTGAGTTTCTACGATAAAATTTGCAGCAACTCTGCAGTTCAGGGTGAGAGGTTCTAGGCATTTTCAATATTTTATCTCGATGTACATGGAGGATGAGCCATAAAACTTTTCATGTGTTGGTGCGCCTTAAAACCCAATTCAATTCAATTCAATTCAATAGAAATTATTTTTACACCGCTTGGTTCATTTTGGGTGCGCGATTTGAAATTGTGATGTATTGATTGTATGTGAGAATCTAGGTTGGAAGTCACATCCGAATGATTGGTAAGGTGGGAAATACTTTCGATATTTGACCAACATTAGTCCTGGCACTGATAGAACGCGTGATACTAAACCGTTGTGATAACACATTTGATTATCCCTTAAAGGGACACATGACAATAAATGTTTCGATATTTGACCAACATTAGTCCTGGCACTGATAGAACGCGTGATACTAAACCGTTGTGATAACACATTTGATTATCCCTTAAAGGGACACATGACAATCTTGACATTGTTATCAAGCATTGAAATTAGCGTCTCGGTTTATTAATACAGTATTATTTTAACTTGAAACCGGCTTGCATATACTAATTTTCAACAGGCTGGCGAAAAGATATCACAAAAGGGGATACCTAATTTATTAGGCTAAATATAATAAGGACTGGATATATACTGATGTTGATTACTTAAAAGGACAATGATAAACACAAACTACTTTAAAGCGGTTTTAGTGTTCAATCGGTACTAAAATGGTTTCCAATAGTAATTTCAAAAGTCACACAAAAATAACATGTTATTATAACATTGGAAGATTTTGTCCAGTAAATAGTCACCCTATAATGTCAACGAGGTATTTAGCCATTAACCCGATACATAATATATGATGGACTGTTCTTTCTTTGAAGTAAGGCCATTCCATTTATGTGACAAAAGAGTGTTTGGGGAAATGACTGATCAGCAGCCGGACATTGTAAACCTTGGTTTTACAATGGACGCAAAGGCTTTTATAGTCGTGCTTAGCGGGGTAAGAATTAAAAGGGTGTACAAGCATTCCTCAAGCTGAAATTACTACCGCTCCAATATATTTTTAATTTTTGTTTTTAAAAATCATCAACATCTATTTCAGCGGGGTTTTTTGTATTCAGTATATGCCAAGCCCTATACGACGATTGTCCACAACGCATGACAACTACTCGTATGATGTTTCCTACTTCAAAGAAACTAACCCGCCAAATAACCGCAAAATTACAATACAAACTCTATAAAGGTGTTCAGGTCATATACTAATGTATATGTGCCGATTAAAAAGTTTACTAAATGGGTTGTTAAGAAGTTAAATGAAATGGCATTAGAGATTAAATGAATTGCCATTTTATTAAATGATTCACCGTCTGTTTTAGTAATGTAAACGGGTTTGTTTAGATATTAAAATTAAATTAAATTAAACTAGAGATAAACAAGAGGCCCAAGAGGGCCTGTGGACGCTCTACTGGCTCAAGATAAAGTTTATGTATAAGGGGCCATAAGTCTTTCAAAAATCATTCAACCAGAACATGGCAATGACAGGTGCAACTAGGCTTAGTACTGATCATTCTCGCCATGATTCGCTGAAATCTGGCAAAGAGTTCAGAAGAGACTAATCTGGACAAAGTTTGTGTATTAAAACATTTAAAGGGTCACAACTCTGCCAAAAATCATTCAACCGAAATATGGCGATGATATGCACAACTAGGCTTGATACTGATCATCCTTGTAAAGTTTCGCCTATATCCAGTCAGGGGTTCAGGAGAACTAGCTCGGAAAAAAATTGTTGTATTGAAATCCTTTAAAGGGCCATAACTCTGCCAAATATCTGTAAACCGGAACGTGACGATGACATGCACAACTAGGCTTGGTGCTGATCATTCCTGCAAAATTTCATTGAAATCTGGCGAGGGGTTCAGGAAAAGTAGATCAGACAAAGTTTGTGTATTAAAACCTTTAAAGGGCCATAATTCTGCCAAAAAAATCATTCAACTGGAATACGGCAATGATTTGCACAATTAGACATGGAATTGATCATCCCTAAAAAGCTTCGTTTAAATCCGGCCAGGGGCTCAGGAGAACTAGTCACAACAAAGTTTGTGTATTAAACTCTTTAAAGGGCCGTAACTCCGCCAAAAAACATTCAACCTGAACACGGCGATGATTTGCACAACTAGACATAGAATCGATCATCCCTAAAAAGTTTTGTTTAATCCTGTCAGGGGTTCAGGAGAACTAGTCAGAACAAAGTTTGTGTATTAAAACCTTTAAAGGGCTATAATTCCGCCAAAATCATTCAACTGGAACATGGTGACTATGTACAACTAGGCTTGGTACTGATCATCCCTGCAAAGTTTCAATGAAATACGGCCAAATGAAGGCCCTTTCGTCTTAATATGAGGCCAAGATATAGCATATTTCAGGAAATCAAGGGCCACGACTCCAATGTAAATGGTCCAATCTGAATGGTTTTCGAACTTGTCCAAGCTTTCATTGACATTAACAATCTGGTAAAGTTTCTTAGAGATCGGATGAAAAATGAAGGCCCTATCATCTTAACGAGCCAAAATATAGCATTTGTAACTAAATCAAGGGCCGTAACTCATCTGTAACTGGTCCGATCTGGCTGGTTTTCAAAACTGTTTGAGCTGTCATTAATAAAAACAATCAGGTAAAGTTGTGTAAAGATCAGATGAAAGACGAGGCAAAATATAGCATTTTTTACTAAATCGAGGGCCATAACTCCGCTGTTACTGGTCCGATATGACAGGTCTTCGAAATTGTCCAAGCTTTCATTGATATAAACAATCTGGTAAAGTTTGGTAAAGATTGAATGAAAGATAAAGGCCCTATCGTCTTAACAAGGCAAAATATAGCATTTTTAACTAAATCAACAGCCATAACTCCGCTGTTAATGATCCGATATAGCTGGTTTTGGAACTTGTCCGAGCTTTCATTTATATAAACATTCGGGTAAAGTTTGGTAAAGATTGGATGAAAGATGAAGGCCCTATCATCTTAATGAGGCAAAATATAGCATTTTAACTAAATCAAGGGCAATAACTCCGCTGTTAATGGTCCGATCTAGTTGGTTTTCGAACTTGACCGAGCTTTCATTGATATTAACAATCTGTGCAAGTTTGGTAAAGATCAAATAATAAATGAAGGTGCTAGAGTGTTCACAAGGCTTAATATGGCATTTTTCAGCAAAACAAGGGCCATAACTCTAGTGAAATTATTTCGATCTTGCCGGTTTTTGAACTTGACCGAGCTTTCATTGATATAAAGACACTGGCAAAGTTAAGTAAAGATCCGATTAATATTGAAGGCCCTAGAATGTTCACAAGGCAGAAAATAGCATTTTTCAGAAAAATCAAGGGCAATTACTCCGGTGTTACTGATCCGATTTAGCAGATTTTCGAACTTGTCCAAGCTCTCATTGGTATTAACAATCTGTGCAAGTTTGGTAACGATCAAATAATAAATGAAGGTGTTAGAGCGTTCACTAGGCAAAAAATAGCAATTTTCAGAAAAAACAAGGGCCATAACTCCGGTGTTACTAATCTGATTTGGCTGGTTTTCGAACTTGTCCGAGCTTTCATTGATATTAACAATCTGTGCAAGTTTGGTAAATATCAAATAATAAATGAAGATGCTAGAGTGTTCACAAGGCTTAATATGGCATTTTTCAGCAAAACAAGGGCCATAACTCTGGTGAAATTTATCCGATCCAGCTGGTTTTCAAACTTGTCCGAACTTTTATTGATATAAAGACACTGGTAAAGGTTCGTAAAGATTCGATTAATAATGAAGGCCCTAGAGTGTTCACAAGGCAAAAGTTAACAGACGGACGACGGACGGACGACGGACGACGGACAACTCGCCATCCCATAAGCTCTGCTGGCCTTCGGCCAGTAGAGCTAAAAATTAAATCATTAGGCAGTTAGATGTTTTGACGATCGATAGAGCGCAGACGGTTTAAAGGCCAGGGTGAGTATAACAATGCCAACATGCCCCAGAGAAATTTGTGCTTTTGCATATTATTATTTTTTGATATTATTGCACCAGTACTATATTAAAACTGATAGTTTAAAAGACGAAATAGTGAATAGTTAAAATTTGAATTATTTAAATGTCACCAGGTTAAAAGTAAAAATGATACTGGATATATAAATCGAGACACCCATTTCAAACACTTCAAGATTGCCGTGTGTCCCTTTAAAGCATTTTTAAGCCCTAACATTTGGGATGTAAATACACTAAGCATTATTCAATACAAGTATATCAAAATTATTAAATAATGTATTTATTTTCTATGCTTTCTAGAACAAAACTATTATTTCTAACTGTTACAATTTGGTGCATCTATTAATAGCTGTAGCTGTAAAAATAAGATCAGTGATTGGTCAGAATGCTGAAACCCTTAACAAGAAGCAGACGAAATACTAACTGACTGCAGTGTATACATTATGGTGGTAGCCCCTACCGCACGCGGGGGTTTAAGTCTTATCACAGTATATGGGCGACTTGGATATTCTGTAAAGTGCTTCGGAATAAAACACAAATTCGGTCCGTTCTCACCCCGAAATATTAAGCGGTTTTGCTAACCATTACACCACAGCGCCTGCCTTCTATGAACATAACACATCGATAGATTGTCTAAAATGCATCAACATTCATCAACCACAAACTTGCGTAAACAGTATGATTACCTATTCGATGTGGTGATATTGGGTAAGGGGTGGCCCGGTTGGTAGAGCACTCGTCCTGTAAGGGATCCCGGGTTCGAGTACCGTACCGGTCGCACTTTTCCCCTTGTAGGATAATTCGGCGAACGCGGGATATCGGCACCGGCGGTCTGGGAGACCGGAAGAGCTCTTAAAAGTTAAAAGGGGGAGGAGTGTGGTGATATTGAGTACCCGGTGGCCCGGTCAGCTCAGTTGGTAGAGCATCGACTTACCGGCCGCACGTTTTCCCCTTGGTTACTTCAGTGCCATAAGAACGATGTTTAAGAAATGATTGCCGTTCTTGCCGTTCTTTATAACTGCCCCTCTCACCACAACATGTTTTGAACTTGATTACCTATGTGATCGGTGCTAACAATTGTGTTGTAGCATATCATTCTATAGTTTCAGTCGTTATCTGGTCCATGTTTGCGTTGTTGGCTAGTGTTCCTCAATATTGTACGTCTCTGTTTGTAGCCGCTAGTCTACATAAGGTACACTGAACACAGAACAAAACATTAACCATTAGTGATATCATACAAGGGCAACTTCTGAACTCATTTACCCGAGATCACATCCGATATAGAAATATTGTCCTATTTAAAAACTCAACCAAAAAAAAGTTACAGTCTGTTTGCGTTCGAAAAGATGACGAGACAACTTATATCATTTAATAACCTGTACATGCCCTCAAGAACGCGTCCTCTGTTAAGTATCAGTACAAACCTATGATTTAGCAGATACTATTTTCATTCAACAAAACATATAGTGACGAACATTGATACGCTGGAGTGAATATATTCAAAAGCCATTATTTATCTTTTACTACATCGTGTTAAAAGGTACATAATGCGATCGTTCCATTTTATTAATAGTTATACTGATTTATGACACTTCACCGCACTCACACCACTATGACGTCAAACTGGAAAAGCAGTGCCAACATTTGGCAGTATAAATACCGAACTAATTTAAAGTAACTTAACATAAACTTACATCAGTTAACAAAGTCACTAGCGATATTATAGTAACTGTGAACAACTACGAAGACAAACAAAATGTGCAAATACGAAACGAAAACGATGCCATTGAAAACGAAAACAACAACACATAAGATTGCACAAGATGCTGCTGATGCTGATTGCACTAAAGACAATGTAGCATTAGCATCAAACAAAGGGAGGTCGCCAACAACCGAAGCTAAGCACGCGCTACCAAAAAGAAGACCATCATCAGCGCCAGAAAGCAAACTGTCAAGGCCAAGGAGTGATTCTGAACTAAGCAGTAGAAGTGAATCTAGACTGAACTTTAATGACGTAAAATGCTTTGCAAATGAGATTTCAAATACAAATGTTTTGTCAGGAGCATTAATTAAAGACAATGCTGATGACTTTGAACGTAAACACACTACGGAAAGTTCTTACCAACCGGCATTAAGTGGACAAACGATGTCCAGTTTCTACAATTTGTGGAACAGAACAAAGAAATCAAAACCTCTTGGAAGGGGAAAAATTGAGCTACCCAAGGGTCTCGTACGGCAAGACAAGTACAGAAACTGTGGATGCAAAACCAGACACCACAACAACGACTGTAAAGACACTATATGCTGTGCACCTTGCTGAAGAAAGCAGAACATCAGTTGAATACGATCATTCTTCAAGCAATGGAAGAAACGACGAACTCAATCACATGTGGGGGAAAAGCTTTGTCAAACAGCAGTGAAGGTATATGCACGAATAACGAGAGAACGGTTATCATACTACAGCCATTACAAACGTGTAGAATAAAAGAACTTAACAAATGCGAATACACACTAATATGAACGATGGAGTAGAGATGACGGTCATGTTTGCGGGAAAATAAGACAAGCAAAAAGCTTTGTGCCTAGAGTTCAGGAATCAAACAGTGATGTAGTGCCGATTTAACAAGAGGTGGTGGACTTTGAGTGTTTCGATGAGGTCACATAGGGGATCGGATATGTAGACAATGTCCTCCGACGTCATAGAGATAATATGCATTTTATTTATTTATTTATTTCGCATGCCTGTGGATCAGAAAAAAAATATACTTTTTTAATTTGCGATTGTTGATTAGGGAATTTAAAGCATAACTTATAAGATATTTAGCAAGAGAGAAAATCTGTTGATCAGGTTTACAGTCCAATTTGATATTGGTCATCATAAGTTATTATGCCATTTTTTGCCATTTTGTATTAGGATCGATTTTATATTTGTATTTGCATTATCTGTTGAGCAGAAGCTATATACGGCCGAGCATTTGTGTTCTAATATACATAGACTGTTGCCAGTCGTCTAAAGTCATAACCTTGCCATATTCTTTTGAAATGTTTATTCCAGTACATTATTGTTTAATGTATTTTAAATTAAACAAAATGAATATTGTATATGTGTTTGTTTATTTTCTGCTTTTGCACTATAACGTTCAACTTGGATAAGAATCCAATACCAGTTGTGTATCGACATATTCATATCTGCATGACAATTCCTGTGCCAAGTGCATTAACATTGTCAATTTAAAGATACGTTAATGGTTATTAAAGCATACTTAATTACTCATGGGGAATGTCAATTACAAAGTATGTGTCTACCGATAATACGCCATACAACTCAGTCATATTAAAACAAGTCACGAAATAGTTTATATAATATCCCACTTCACATTATTATTGAAGAAAATTAAGACAGCATTGCTATATCTATGGGTAGTTTTAAGAATGATGGTTGTGCAATGACACGACAGATGGTGAACCCTATGATTAACGGTTTATTCTCTTGTTGTTGTGGCTTCTGCCAAGTCATTTCATCAAGTACTTACTTTATGGATTTCTAAGCTTGTTTTATATTCACATATACATGATCATCTTTGTATTTTGTGCTTCCTAGTATGTTTGACGATATAGCCTGGTTGCAATTTCTTTATTTACACTGTCCCGTCTTATTGGAATGACAAAGTGGTAAGAGTGAGGTTTGGTTCAACCTAGAACCAAGATTACCACACCCCTACTCCACTCCACCAGAGCACCCACCCACCCAGCGACAATTTTGCCACTGATTGTTCCTCGACGGTGCCCCTGTTATCAACACTTTTTGGTTCGTAGTCACGCATACTTTGCTTCTACGTTCCCTTGTATTTGTTCTTTGTTTTGAATGCGTCTTTATTACGATGTCTTATATCTGTGAATGCTAACTTTCCTGTTCGAACATTTGTATCTACTCGACTACTACATCCTTTAGCAGCAGGAACATTCATATTACACCTACTCAACAAGAATAACACCTACTCAATATTAATAACACCTACTCAACATTAATAAAACATATTCAACATTAATAACACCTACTTAATAACACACACTCAACATTAAAATACCTACTCAATATTAATAACACCTACTCAATATTAATAACACCTACTCAAAATTAATAACACCTACTCAACATTAATAATACCTACTCAATAACATCCACTCAACAATAAAAGACCTACTCAATATTAATATCACTTACTCAATATTAATAACACCTACTCAACATTAATAAAACATATTCAACATTAATAACACCTACTCAATAACACCCACTCAACATTAAAATACCTACTCAATATTGATAACACCTACTAAACATTAATAACACATGTTCAACATTAATAACACCTACTCAACATTAATAACACCTACTCAACATTAATAACACCTACTCAATATTAATAATACCTACTCAATAACATCCACTCAACAATAAAAGACCTGCTCAATATTAATATCACTTACTCAATATTAATAACACCTACTTAACATTAATAACAAATATTCAATATTAATAACACCTACTCAACATTAATAACACATATTCAACATTAATAACACCTACTCAATAACACCCACTCAACATTAAAATACCTACTCAATATTAATAACACCTACTCAACATTAATAACACATATTCAACATTAATAACACATACTCAACATTAATAACACCTACTCAACATTAATAATGTCTACTCAATAACATCCACGCAACATTAATAACACCTACTCAACATTAATAATACCTACTCAATAACATCCACTCAACATTAAAACACTTACTCAATATTAATATCACCTACTCAATATTAATAACACCTACTCAACATTAATAACACATAATCAACATAAATAACACCCACTCAACATTAAAACACCTACTCAATATTAATATCACCCACTCACCGCTGCGGGTTCGAATCCCAGTGGGAGCTCGACTTGTAAGTGAGGAAGTGCCGATTCTTACGGATGGCGGGAGGTGTAGAGTACTGGTTCTACCCAGGAAAAGTGGGTCTGCCTCCACCACAAAAAAAATCGATCGTCATATATAACCTTACATGTTAGTGTTGAAAATAACATAAAACGCTATACAAAAAAACAGTGTATATCGTTTGGTGGATAGACAGATATAGGTAGAGCCTGTTTAACAACAACTCTCCACACACTATTAACTGTTGTAGCATGGTCACTGAAAATTCCCTTTGTAATAGCACGGGTGTAAATCGTTTGAAAATAACACCTGTCAGAAGAACAGTTAGAATAACAAGTTAGAGTATGGCAGAGAGCTGAAATGGACATGCTACAAAACAAACAGAGTATGGTTTCATCTCGCTGGTTAATTTAAACACCTCGATGGGTAACGCCCATCTCAATGTTTAAATTAACCAACTCAATGAAACCATACTCTATCTATTACTTGTTTGAGGGTAAACATATTCTCTCTACAATAATAGAAATCCGGGAAGCTTTGTTTAATGGTGTTTTACGTACTTTTTTTTATGGTAGAGGCAGATGACCTTATTCTTCCAGGGTAGAACCAGTACTGTATACATCCCGCCATCTGTAAGAATCGACATTTCTCACCTGTGGGCTCCTAGTGGGTTTCGAATCCGGGACTACTGATATAATATCGAATAGATCCCTATGCGTTTTTTTAACGTTTTCTATATAGCCGTAATTCCGATACAAGGGACCTCTAAGGTTTACGTCCCCATCCGACAGACGAGGTAATTCATATGAGACTGACCAAATGCTTCATATAAATTATATACTGGTGGTCAATAAAAACGCACTAGTAGATTATATGGGTGTTGAATTGTATTTCTAAAGTAAGTTATAACAATAAGTGCATATTTTGAAATTGAAAGATAATAATTAACAATTCCACTAAACACAATGTTTAGGAATTTTGAGAAAATCAGTGTTTGCAACTGTTATTTAATATCCTTCAATTTCAAAATGTGCACATATTATTATAAATTACTTTAGCAATAAAATGTAATACCTATATAATCTACTGGTCCGTTTTCATTGACCGCCAGTATAATAGCAGAGTTATTTAATATAAAGGCATTACGCAGTTAAAGATGATTCCGATATATCCCATTTAAAAAGTTGTTAATATGTTCAGCTTGTTCTTTTTATTTGCTATATATGGCCGATCTATAATTGCCGATCTTTCTGTTAATAATTGTATTTGAAGTGCTATTTCGTGTAACATGTAAAAATAACTATATGAATGATCATTTCACACAAAAGACGGATGTTTTACCTTCATTATATTTTAATATGTTTGGAGTGTCTGGTATAAGAATAACACCTGGTACGTCTTATATCACATACTATAAAGTACACAAACAGTTACAGTGACATTTTCAGCTTTAGCAAGTTTAAAGGGACTAACCGCAATACGTATTTGAACAGTTCAAAGACTTTTTTGTTTGCATATAACTTATTGTTAAATATCAACGAATATTCTTCACTCAAACCTGATAACAATTTATTTAATTATATGCCAACCGCTTTAACCCTTTCGCTGCCACAGTCAAAAACATTGATTTTTGCGACCAGTGTAAACCCAGATCAACATGCACATAATGTGCAAGCTGACAAGGGTTTGCACTGTTCGCTACTCAGTCAAAATGTTTTCTGTCACTCTTTTTATATAAAATATTACCGGAAGGTTTGAATTCACATTTTAGAAGACGGTATTTGACATTTGGCAGCGAAATGGTTAAAGTCGAAAATATATTGGATTCATACATCGCGGCGCTAATATCATTTCATGTTTTGGAAACGTTTCATTGAACTGCTGCCACGGAAGGAAAAGTGATAGCGAGAACACATAGACCTACCTATCACACCCTATGTCACTATAGTGTAATGTGAGAACACATAGACCTGTCAGTATAGTGTTACGTGAGATCACTTAGACATATCTCTCAAACCCTATGTCATTATAGTGTAACGTGAGAACACATAGACCTACCTCTCACACCCTATGTCACTATAGAGTAACGTGAGAACACTAAGACATACCTCTCACACCCTATGTCACTATAGTGTAACGTGAGAACACATAGACCTACCTCTCACACCCTATGTCACTATATTGTAACGTGAGATCACATAGACCTACCTCTCACACACTATGCCACTATAGTGTAATGTGAGAACACATAGACCTACCTCTCACACCCTATGTCTCTATAGTGTAATGTGAGAACACATAGACCTATCTCTCACACCCTATGTCACTATAGTGTAATGTAAGAACACATAGACCTACCTCTCACACTCTATGTCACTATAGTGTAATGTGAGAACATATAGACATACTTCTCACACCCTATGTCACTATAGTGTAATGTGAGATCACATAGACATACCTCATACCTATCACACCCTATGTCACTATAGTGTAACGTGAGAACACATATACCTTCGTCTCACACCCTATGTCACTATAGAGTAACGTGAGAACACTAAGACATACCTCTCACACCCTATGTCACTATAGTGTAACGTGAGAACACTTAGACCTACCTCTCACACCCTATGTCACTATAGTGTCACGTGAGAACACATAGACCTACCTCTCACACCCTATGTCACTATATTGTAACGTGAGATCACATAGACCTACCTCTCACACACTATGCCACTATAGTGTAACGTGAGAACACATAGAACTACCTCTCACACCCTATGTCACTATAATGTAACGTGAGAACACATAGACCTATCTCTCACACCCTCTGTCCCTATAGTGTAACGTGAGAACACATATACCTACCTCTCACACCCTATGTCACTATAGAGTAATGTGAGAACAGATAGACCTACCTCTCACACCCTATGTCACTATAGTGTAATGTGAGAACACATAGACATACCTCTCACACCCTATGTCACTACAGTGTAATGTGAGAACACATAGACATACCTCATACCTCTCAAACCCTATGTCACTATAGTGTAACGTGCGAACACATAGACCTACCTCTCACACCCTGTGTCACTATAGTGTAACGTGAGAACACATATACCTACCTCTCACACCCTATGTCACTATAGTGTAATGTGAGATCACGTATACCTACCTCTCACACCCTATGTTACTATAGAGTAATGTGAGAACACATAGACATACCTCTCACACCATATGTCACTATAGTATAATGTGAAAACACATAGACATACCTCTCACACCCTCTGTCACTATAGTGTAACGTGAGAACACATATACCTACCTCTCACACCCTATGTCACTATAGTGTAATGTGAGAACACATAGACCTACCTCTCACACACTATGTCACTATAGTGTAACGTGAGAACACATATACCTACCTCTCACACCCTCTGTTACTATAGTGTAACGTCAGAACACATAGACCTATCTCTCACACCCTGTGTTACTTTAGTGTAACGTGAGAACACATAGACATACCTCTCACACCCTGTGTCACTATAGTGTAACGTGAGAACACATATACCTACCTCTCACACCCTGTGTTACTATAGTGTAACGTCAGAACACATAGACCTATCTCTCACACCCTATGTCACTATAGTGTAACGTGAGAACACATAGACATACCTCTCACACCCTATGTCACTATAGTGTAACGTGAGAACACATAGACATACCTCTCACACCCTATGTCACTATAGTGTAATGTGAGATCACATAGACATACCTGTCACACCCTATGTCACTATAGTGTAATGTGAGAACACATAGACCTACCTCTCACACCCTATGTCACTATAGTGTAACGTGAGAATACATAGACCTACCTCTCACACCCTATGTCACTATAGTGTAACTTGTGAACACATAGACCTACCTCTCACACCCTATGTCACTATAGTGTAACGTGAGAACACATAGACCTACCTTTTTTAATGTTTGACACTAATTTTTGTCATAGGCGTGTGCCACGTAGGGCTGATCATGAGATTTTCCTGAGTGAAAACCAGTATTGCATGGCCTGCGTCTGGAAATAGCATGCTCAAGCAAAGTTTCAAAGCCGTATCTGTTATAGTTACTGAAAGAAGTGTACCTTAACATAAAACTTAACCAAATACGCAGACGCCGATCAAGGGATGACGATAAGTCGTGTTTTTTTTCAAAAACATACTGGCTAAAAAGTTGACCTTAACGGAAAACTTAACCAATATACTAAGTTCAAAAAGTGGCATAACTTTTGCAGAAGCAGCACAGAGTTATGAAACCTAATATGCTGGGTCATGTTATGATGTAGAACAACTGTATAAAGTTTCAAAGTTGTAGCTTTATATGGAACTATGACATAGCGCCAATTTAAATACAGCAATTTCAATACAACATCACGATCTTATGGCCAGTCGCTTACCCCCAACATTTTGGCCATTCTTTTACCTCCAACATTTTTACAACAACAACAACAAGTCACGTGCTCCTCCATAAACCAATTACAATATAGGCAGCGCGCTTCCGCCAATAATGATTATCACTACGGTTGAGGTATCCAGAGATCGTGAAATCAATCCCAGTCCGGACCAGAATTGGATTAGGACAACCGAGGTCCCCGAATACAGTCAAATGTACCATATACGCACACCTAATAGTGCAGGCTCAAATATGTTCCGGCGAGTGAAGGGAGTATAAACCTTAGTCACAGTCACACACACAGGCACACACACATACTTAAGCGACGTGATTGCCATAGCAGGGGTGGAGGGGGTGCGGGGGTGGGGGCACACTATAAGCATTAGCTATAGGAATACTAAACAATTTTAATGATTGATAACGATTCACGTTTCCAGGGTGTCCCTTTAAAACTGCTGTCATTTGTGGAACTGTGGAACTTCCGATTCACGTGTTGGTGTCACGTTACGGCAATAGAACGACGTCAATGTACCGCTCCCCAAAAGAACATATGTACATTTACTTAAACCACAGACCAGGTTATTACGATCACACACAAAACACAATATACGCCTTTTTCTATTTCACTTCGTTTATGCAAACAAAATATGAAAATAATAAAACCTTAACAGAGGCGTGTCACGTTTAACGATAAATAATAATTATATACGTGTAGTATTGATATAGCTTTGATTAATTTAAAAAAGCAAATGTTATATATAAACCAAATAATTTTAAATACATCCACGTATTTATATTAGACCAAACAACTATCAAAAAATAACCAAAGGTAGTGGGAGTACCATTTAACTCCATAAGAAAACACTTATATCTTTCATCATTCCACGGTGTAAAATATAATGTTGCACTTAATATAGAATATATAATTAAAATGTGTATAAAAACAACAACAATATAACGCCATTAAATGTCGGGATTTCTATTGTATCTATTATGAATACATTATTATTAGTCAATATTACCAAAAGCACTCCCGGGTCGTGTTTTGTTCTTTCTTTTGAATGGTTTAACAAACATATAATCATTAGCGTACACTCTATACTTATACAATGTTCAACCATTGTACGTAGTATTCCTAGATTATAACACCAACGTTTGGTGGTTTGGCGTCTATTCATCATTGCAAACAAAATTCTGTGATATAAATCTGGAATACCTTCGACTTATCAAAATATAGCTAGTTTGTATCATAGCGTGTCCATGTATTGAAACTAAGTGTGCAACACCAGTATTTAGAAAAGTATGTGCAATTGCAAGGCAACTTCTACACAAATGGGGAAACTCAAAACAACTAAAGACGAATTTGACGAATATGTTGAGACTTCAAACGATGAGCGAAGATTGGATTCGCGTTCTGCAGTTAGAAGTGAACCATCCAAACACATATACGTAGGCGGTGCAAAGTCTTTAGTAAGAAATCGGCGTGTGTCTCTTCCGTCAATTATGACTCCAAAAATAACACTTGGAAAGAATAACACATTTAACATCGATTATAAGGAGACGGACACTGTTGATGATAACGATAACGATTCAGACTTTGGAACAGAAGCTGATAAGGACCTAATACCGCCAACTGTTGTATATCAACCAGCATTGAGCGGTTACACGATTTCTTCTTTCTATAATATCTGGAATAGAA